>OVBI01000718.1:0-56423 GCA_900406495.1 Sisymbrium altissimum
TTGGGACGCCATGGATTGGTCGTCGGAAACTTTTGCAGAAGAAAAGAGAAAAAAAGGTGTTTAGATCTACTGCTCTGATACCATATGAGAATGAGATTAAGTTGTATATTCATGAATGAGACGAGGTACAGATATATACAATGCTAGTTTCTATGTTTGAGAGATACTCGATATTGTCTTCCTATAACAAGAGATATGCAATATAATGCTGAAGATATCTTGAGAATATTCTCACGGGTCTATAATTTGAATGATGTAATTGGATGTACGTTTTGTCGCTTTTGAGTTTGCAATAAAATATGGATACAAGTCTATATACGTTAATGGTTTTTCCAAAGATCACTATTACCACTAGGTATAGAACCTGCGTCATATCGGGTGAAAATAAAATATTTAGTTAATAAATATTTAATTTTTTGTAAAACTATTATTTTTATATAAAATTCTAATAATTAAATTAAGTTTATATTTTCTTTCTAAGATTTATATTATAATTGTAATACATATATAAGTAATAATCAAGATCACTTATCAATTGTAAAGATAAATTATTAAGAAATTCTGAACATATTTTTTTATATATGTGTAATTAATAAATATGGTCATATTTGTTTTTATGTCGCTAGCTACAGTTATCAGCGATTGAAAATTTCACTTCTTTTTCTTTATTTTAAGTCGTTGCAATTTTTTATAACACCGACAGTGGTGATCTAATCGTACCTTTTTTATCACTTATAATCACTGAATTTTTAAGCGTTTGATTTATTGATCGCAACTACCGCAACGACAACAAAAACAACTTATTCCGTTGTTGAATTAGTGCTATATTAGCTGTGGCCAAGGTTTAATTTTCGACCGCCTCACGCTAGTCGCAGCAATCAATAAACGAACATAGCCTATATTAAATGGTAATATATATATATATATATATTTAAATATATTGTTATCGATGTTTTTATTGAATATTTTCTTTTACATTTATATATATTTTAAGAAAGCATAATATTTTATGTTTTAATTAATAATTACTACTTAGATACATATTTACAAAACTCTTAAAATTATATTTATATTAGTCTAATCATGTGAGTGAAAAATATTTTTTTTGTAAATATTTAAATTGGAAAATTGGAGCAGTATTTTTTTCTAATCAATATTATATATCTTGGATTCATTTAAATATATTCATCTGAAATTTAACACATTTAAGTATTCACGTGCATTAAAAATAGTAAATAACCATATTGCCTAAGGGTATTTTCTAATATTAGGATTTTATAATAATACTGATCCTTTTAAGTAGAGAGAATTAATATTTTCATTAACAACCATCAACTCTAGAAAATTACTATATGAACTACTTATCGAGTAATAACCAATGACATGATTCTATTAAGCATATTTAATTATTCTGGTCCTTTTAAGTCCATATAATGACTTTACAAGTTTACAAAAAAAAATTTCTTAATTTTTGACTACAAGATCTTTGCTAAACAATCCCAGACTCATAGTTTTAATTTTATATAAAGAGATTTTATCATTACATATTTCATACGGGGATTTTTTTTTTTTAACTTTTTGATTTGGAGCTATCTCCTATAATCAAATTTGACATTTTATTCTGAATCGAATAACAATTAATCTTTCTACTCTTACGAATTTCTTTTTTCACACAAAGCTACTTGAGAGTTATGTTTTTCAAATTATGTCTTCGGATAGATGCTTCAAATCAGCTTTGAAGTCTATTCTGAAAGCAGAAAGAATGAAGACAGAAGTTGTTTATTTTATTCCATTCAACTTATCTCTTACAATGAACTCAATAACTGAATTTATACAAAACATTCTAAAACCCTAGTGAGGGGACAACTGTCAAGATCATAGCTATACTTCTGGATCAAAGGTTGTGAAACGATTGCTTAACTTGAGTTGTACTTTCTCTATATCTTCTGAACTTGGCACGCTCATTTTTTCACATTTATCTCCATGTACGGCTTTGGTCTTAATGCCTTGTCGGAAGTCTTTTGTAGCCGTTGAAAGAATCTCTGGTATGGGCTTCGTTGCTGGGCCTGAGTTGTGATTGTCGTTGCCATTTGAAGTGGGCTTCACTGTATCGATCAAAGTGGGTTTAATATCCCCGCGCAAACTTGGTGTAGGGAGGTCATCAACACCAAGTTTGTATCTCAAGCTACTGAAGTTGTCGTAAGGAAGCGATTTTGTGAAGATGTCAGCGATCTGAAACTGAGCTGGGATGAGAGCACCGAGAGCGACCCTCTCCCAGACAATGTGATAGTCAGTTTCGAAATATTTTGTCCGTTTGTGAAACGCTGGATTGGCCGTGAGGTGAACAGAAGAGAGGTTGTCACCATAGAGTTCTGGTGTGTTTGGCATTGGAACACCAAGTTCCTTGAGAACGAAGCTTATCCAGGCGATTTTAGAGACCGCTTCTGATAAAGCTCTGTACTCAGCTTTCGTGGAGCTCCTAAACACTGTTGGTTGCTTCTTAGATGACCAGGAGATCAGAGATGGATCACGAAGACTGCAGATGAATTCAAACTCAAGAAGAAAATTACTGAATCTATCAAACCAAGCATGCGGAGGCTGTTTGAGACCATAGATGGACTTATGTAGATGACACACGTGGTGGGGTTTGGTTTTTCCTACAAATCCAGCAGGTTGCTTCATATGGACCGTTTCAGTCAAATCACCATGGAGAAAGGCGTTCTTTACGTCCATCTGTTTGATAGGCCATTGCAGGATTGTTGCCATATGAAGAACAAGACGGACTGTTGCAGTACAAACTACAAGGCTGTATATCTCCAGATAGTCGATACCCTCTTCTTAACTAAAGCCTTTGGCCACATGGCGAGCCCTGAACTTATTAAGTGTGCCATCTGAGTTGAGTTTGATGCGAAAGACCCAGCGGTTACCTAATACATACATATCCGGAATGGGTGGGACAAGAGACCATGTGTTGGTAATCTTGTTGTTTCCAATCTCCTCACCCATAGCATTGTTCCAACCTGCATCCTTGAGAGCAGCAGTGACTGTGCGAGGCTCCGGATAAGCAACCTTGTGTGTCATTAAAGTATATTTAAGATTCGGTTTGGTGATACCAGCTTTAAGACGAGTGATCATCTGATGAGTCGATTGATACAAGGATGCTGCGATAAATAAAACAGGTGATGGAGTTGGAAGAAGAGCTGCTTGACCCGAGGACACAGATACTGCCTGCTGTTGCTGTTGTTGTCGACTGAGAGGTGGGAAATCATGAGTAGTAAACAAATGGGCTTGAGTATCTTGAGTTACCGAGTCTGACACTTTTGGTGTAGCAAGAGGAATATAGTCTTGTTGTAATGGAGTTTGAGAAGAAGCCGTTGGAGGAGCAACGAGAAAGCTTCTCTGCCAAGCAGCCAGAGATGAGGTAATGGCAGCAGGATGAAGACTCTGGTATTGATTGGCAAAAGGGAAGTTCGATTCATCAAAAAGAACATGTCTGCTGATATAAACTCGTCCTGTAGAAGGATACAAGCAGCGATATCCTTTGTACTTTTCGTTGTAACCAAGAAACACACATTGCAGAGAGTGAGGATCAAATTTGTTTGCTGCATAGTCTCACAGAATAAGAAAACACGCACACCCAAATGAGCGTTAAGCAGAATAATCCGGAGGTTTCCGATGCAGAACCTCATAAGGACTCCTTTTGTCATCAAGGACAGAGGAGGGAAGGAGATTATTGAAAAAATTAGCAATATAAAACGCCTCAACCCAATATTTTAGAGGCATCTTGCTTTGAAACAGCATTGTAATCCCGAGCTCAGTGATATGTCTGTGTTTCCTCTTTACTAACCCATTTTGCTGGGGTGTGTAGGGGCACGAAATGTATTGTTGGATCCCAGCATGAGAGAGATAAGTTACAAATTCATTATTAATGAACTCACCTCCCCCATCGCATTGAAATATTTTGATCTTTGCACTGAACATATATTCAACAAGTTTCTGAAACTGAATGAAAACTCGGAAGAAATCGAACTTGGCTTTTAATGGATATAATCAACAATAACGAGAGAAGTTGTCGATAAAAATTACATAATATCAAAACCCCTGATTCGACACTATAGGAGAAGGACCCCAGAGATCGCAATGGATACGTTCTAAGGGTGTGGCAGCTTTAAACTGAGACGCAGCAAAAGGTAGACGACTAATCTTCCTAAGATGACAAGCCTCACAGGTCTTCAAGGTGCTTTTATTGACTCAAATGGACTGACTATGGATAAGTTGTTGCAGAACTTGAGAATGTGGATGAGCAAGCCTCTGTTGCCACACCTCATCACTAGTAGAGACTTACTTATTTGAGTAGAAAAAATCTGAAATTTGGGATCTTGAATCACGTAGATACCATTATTTATTTTTTCGAGAGTCAAGATCTGTTCTGTTACCTTGTCCTTTACACAAACACCATCAGATTCAAACATAAAAGAGCACGGATAATCTGAAGTAAGTTTGGAAACAGATAACAGAGACTCAGCAATAGCAGGGCAAACTAAAACATCCCGAAGAGGTAGAGTACCTGAGGAAGATGGTAGCTCAGCTGAGCCAACATGAGCAATCAGCAGAAAGTTCCCATCACCAACTAACACAACATCATTACCATGATATGGTTGAGCCTGCGTGAGGTTATGAGGAGCAATAGTGACGTGAGCAGTAGCTGCTGAGTCTGCGTACCATTCATTTCCAGAGAGATCCGAGACATCGGTGATGCGCATTGCAGCCATGGCTGCTGGAAGACTATCGTCATGATAGCTATTGTTGAATCTATGCCAGCATCGAAGAGCATGATGTCCTGTTTTGCCATAAATCTGACATGTGAGGTGTTATGGACCCTCTGCAGTTGGAGAAGATGGACCTGAGGATAACTGCTGATGAAAGCCTCGACCATGCGTTGAAAAGGAGCCACGGCCACGGAAAACACCAAAGCGACCTCTGATACGGACGGTGACCTCGACCATTGTAGAAGTCAGACCTGTTGACTGTGAAAGCCAAGTGAGGAGTTATATCAGAGGAATCTGCAAAACTCTGTAACCTGTCATCAAAGGCCGTGAGACGAGGCATGATATCATCAAAAGTTGGAGCTGGGGATGAATTCATTGAACCTTCGATGCTCGTTTTAATAGGCTCATGGTCACGGCCGAGACCATCGAGGGCAGCAAAGATCTTCATTTTCTCTGTAACAGGACTTCCAATGGAGGAGAGCTGGTCGTTTAAGGTCTTGATTTTAGCAAGATATTCAAACATGGACTTGTTAAGTTTTGAGACTGTCTGAAGTTTGCGTTGAATTTCAAAGAGACGAGAGGAGGAGACTCTATTATAGTAACGACCAAGAGTTTCCCACACATCGTGAGCCGTAGAGCAGCCAGCGACAACACTAAGAAGTTCTTCTGAGAAGGAACCAAGGAGGCAAGAGCGAACAACTTGATCTGTTTGAACCCAGAGTTGATATGCTGGATTGGCTGTTTCACTGGAAGAACCGGTTATACCATTGACGGCGAGAGTAGGAGCAGGGTGTGGTGTGGCACCAGTAACGAACCCAAGCAGTCTTTGAAATTTCTAGAAGATATAATTTTTCTGAGTAAGGACAACTATGACACAGTTTGAAATGTTTAAAGAGGGAGGAGTATAGAGCTCCATGGATCGAGTTTCCATGTGCTCTGATACCATGAAAGTAGAAAGAATGAAGACAGAAATTGTTTATTTTATTTCATTCAACTTATATCTTACAATGAACTCAAGAACTGAATTTATACAAAACATTCTAAAACCCTAGTGAGGGGACAGCTGTCAAGATCATAGCTATGCTTTCGGATCAAAGGCTGTGAAACAATTGCTTAACTTGATTTGTATTTTCTCTGTATCTTTTGAACTCGGCACGCTCCTGTTTTCACCTTTAAAAGTGGAAGACAATTTTTCAATTAGGGAAGCAACTAAACAACATTCATCCAATCTCATATATTCATCCTTAATTCATGAGTGATAATCAAATATTATTTCCACTCTTAAAAGTTACAACAGAAAGCCCTTGAACTATTTGTGCATCCATTTGGGTTCATCTTCTGTTTGCAGCTCTCTTTCCAGTCTTGGAACTCAACCATTGTACAAAAATAGCACTTCTTCTCCATCCTCAAATCTAATTTGATATATTCGGGGAAGTTATTCAAATATTATATCTATTATGTAAGGATCAAACCAACTTGTTCACTATTACCTTAACCACAAGTTTTACAAACTCAGATATGAAGGATGGATTCCTAAAAACTAACATCAGAGACAAATGATATGTAAGATAAGAAACTAGTAAGTACTAAGTAAGGTAATAAACATACCTGATCCATCATGATCATGACCTCGCCATATCTTAGATTTTTATACCAATCCATCACTTTATCCATTGCTTAATCCTCTATTCCAAGAATCTTCTTTAATTGCTGGATTTGATTGTTTTCATCTATGCTGGCTTGGGTAGCATCTCTAACATTCAACGGCTTGACTTGGAGGGTAATAGTCACGAATCTTACGAGGCAGTCAGCTCCAACATCTGAACATAATAATTATCAGTGACAAAATAAATGGTTACCCTAAAATAGACAAAAGTTTGAGCATTTATAGTAAGAGCCTTGGCGGAGTCATCCTAAGTTAAAATAAATACACTTTTGGGATTTTCTTTGCGTCCTCCATAATCCATGTGAAACGGTTAAAAAAAATTTGGAGGGAGGGGGGAGGTTGTTATTGGTTTAATGTCACTATCTAAATATAAATAAATAGTTAGTTAATTTATATATGTATAAACTAACAATTAAAAGTATTTTTGAAAGAAAAAGTTTATGAAAGATGAACTATTAATTAAATAACTTCTTCGGAATAACTTATAAATCTATTAATTTTCCTGAAATCATTGATTTGTTAAAAACAAAATTTATCAAAAATCATATAGAAGATTTTCTTTGAATATTTTCCTATTCAAATTTTTGGCCATAACTGAATTATTTTATATAAATTGATAAAAATTCAACTGAAATGTATTCATTATCCGAAAATTTTGAATAATATCATACCTTCACTGTTTAACAACGGTATTCATTATCAGAAAAGTTTGAATAAGATCATACATTCACCGTTTAACAATGGTAGGATAAACTTGTAATTGCAGGAAAGAGTTATACTTTATTGCATTTTACATGAATTTGCTTGAAAAATAGTATGTTCATCAATATGTAAAATTGATGAAATTTTAAATGAGTATACTATTTTTAATATTTTTAATATATATATATATAATTGTATATTTTAGATATAAAGTTGTGCGTTTAACTTTAAAAGACTCAAACTTTGATTTTTTATGAACGAGAATGTATGATTAAATCATCAATGAAACACACTTTTACGTCAATTGGATTTAGTTTCTAGATAACCTATCGGATTTACTTTGTAGATAATGAAATTAGTCTTGAATTAACCACATTTTATAGTAAGCCAAGATAATAAGTTAAAAATATATATCATTTGTACATTTTCAATTTATACAGTTGTGTTTGTTTTGGTCTTGAACATATCGCGGATAATTTCTCCTTCGAAGTAATAGAAATAATGATAGAGGCTTTCCGATGACAAATTTTCAAGACAAAATTTAGTCTCTACTAAATGTACATAATTTATTGGATTTTAATCTTATAATATACAGTTATCCAACTGCGTTTAGGTTACCTTACAGAAGGCCTGAAAATTGTATGATTTTTTATCTCAAAAAATGTTTATAAAAAAAGAAGTAAAAAAATAATTTTTGTCAATTTTCTTTCAAAATTCATTCTTCTATCTTTTTTATATAGAAAAAAAAAAGATATGTTGTCTCAAAAATGCTTATCAATGGACATATTTATTCATTGGTACTCAATTACCCAATATACACAAATATTCAATACGTAACTTCTTCACACAATATAAAACATCTTAATGCAACTTTTTCAATATATACATATCTAAAAAGCACATATACATACTATAAATACCTCTTGATCTTGTTATATATATATAAATGTATATTTTATGATTTCATTATTTTTATACATACCTACTTACGTATAAAAATTATTAATCTAAAACATAATTATAAGATTTGTAGTTTTCAAAATGTTATATAATAAACATTTATGTATTTAGAGAACAAGAGACTTGTTTCTAAAATAATTTTAAAATATTAGTGACAACCTGTTAAGTGTTAGTTGAAGATGATTATTTGGACCACGAGGTGGTGGGAGAGTGGTTCTCGTTTGTTGGAAGGGCTGCCATATTAGTCTAGGCCAGAGATCAGTACTCCCAAGATGCAGGATTATTTTCTTTATCCCTTTGGCCACATGGATATTGGCTCATTGTTTACGGCCCATTTGAAAACCTTAGGTAGAAGTTTATCTGCGGGCCATCCACCTCCCAAGGTAATTAGTCTTGAGTCTTTCCATAGGCCCATGAATACACCCTAAGTTATATAAAAAAAAAACGATGATTATTTGGAATACATTCTTAATCCTATTAACTTTTCTACAATTAAATTATATTTAAATTATCATTTTTTCAATTAAAATTTGAACATTATCATGTTTATATTATAGAAAATAATGAAAATTAATTAATTACATATATATAATGAATTAATCATACAAATATTTCTATTTCAAAAAACATTTTTTTGGGGGGGTAGCTGAGGGTACTGCTATTGTTTAAGTGGTTGAAATTTACCATCTAAACACAAATGAATGATTAATTATTTTATATCTGTATAAACTAATATTCAAAAGTATCTTAAAGAAAAGAAATTTGAAAAATAAACTGTTAATTGGAAAATATTGTTGGGATCAACTTGCTAAATCCATTGTTTTCCCTGATTTCATTGATTCATTAAAGTTTTCAATCAAACATCATATCTAAGTATTGATTCGAATATTTCCATACTGAAGTTTTCAGACAATAAATGAATTATTTTATATAAATTGATGAAAATTTAATTGAAATTTAACCATTATTAGACAAGTTTGAAAAACCTCATACCTTTATTATTTAACAATACGGAAACCGTTTATGTCATTAGTGTTAGATAAATTTGAAACTGTAGAAAATAATTCTACTTTATTTCGTTTAATGAACTTATTTGAAAATATACTGTTAGTTCATATGTAAATGAAATTTCAAATGAGTATATTTGTTTTATATATTAATTTGTAAAAAAAATGTGTATTTTAGATAGAAATTATCTTATTAAACTCAAAATACAAAATTATCAACATGCATTTATTCAATTATTATTATTAAGAAATAAATATAAAAATGCAAAAAAAAACTAAAAGACACAACCGTTAAATTAATTTATTCATAATTATTCAGATTGTTATTATTAATAGATTTTTAAAAACAAATCCCTGATCAAATTAATTTAAATATGACATATTATCATGCACATTCAGTATTTCAGTGAAATATCCATCGGTTTTTTTATTAGTTTAATTTGTAATAATCTGATTTTATTTCTTACATAAATAATCTAGCATTTTTAATAAGAGAAATTTTAAAACTAACAAAAATATTATTTGAATAGATGGTTATGGTGTGTCACTTCTTCTGGACCCTAAATTTTAAAAAGAAAAAAAAATAGACTAAATTATCTAAAGCGTCTAAGGCTGTGCTTATTTGGAATTTTAAGAGTATCAAAATCGGTGAGAAATTCATCTAATTTATAAAAAAAAATATATTAATATTATAAAATGGTTTAGTTATTTAATTAATTGTAAAATTATAATTGAAATTGAACCAACGAAAAAGCACCAAATGTCTACAAATTTTCTAAAAAGGTTTGTAAAGGGTTCTCATTTGTGAATGAATTCTTTTCCTCTCTCTTTTTTTTCTCTTTCATCTTTTTTTTTCTTTTAATACTTGAAAAACTCTCTTAGAGCAACCCAGTATAGGTTTCTCATCAAATAACTATTAATTAAAGAAATAAAAAATAAAAAAGAAGGAAAGAGAAAAGAAAGAAGTTCTGGTTTGAGAACTTCAGCAAAAATTTTTTAGATACTATCAATAAAAAGGTTGTGTTATAATTGATTTTTTCTAATTAAAATTTAATTGTATAACTAAATTATATAAAAAATATTAATACAATAAATATGAGATACTCTTTATGAGATTTTCACGGATGAGCATACTTTTAGACACTACCATTGCACATGGTGTAAGCTTTTAAAATAATGGGTTTTAAAAAAAAAATTGACCGTAACTTTTATAGTTATTATTTAAAAAATAAAAAGCCATAAATTTTACAAAACAATAAACAAAAAAAAAGTTTTTGAATGTTTTTAAGAAAGCAAAAGTGTAATTGATAAAACTATTAACTTTAGATATTAATTTAAAGTCTTTAAAATCCTAAAAATCTAATTCTCAATCAGATCCTATATGAGAGAACTGGCTCTCTATCTCCAGTTTCTTTCTCAAAATTTCCCTTTCTCTACTTTTACATTTTCGAATGAGTGCTACGCTCTAATAGCTTTTGTAATATTTTTAAAGTCGATAAAGTTTGTATTTTGTTTAATTTTGCCTTTAATAGTACTAATCAAGCCTAGTCTTGGGATGACTAACTAGTTGAGTGATCACTGTTCGATGTACTTAATCAGGACGGTTGATTACATGTCGGGTTAAGTTTATCGATTTGTTTTAAAATGTCTGACTTATTCAGTAAAAGATTAATTTGAAATGTAAAGTCGTCCTCTAATTAAATGAGTAATATGTGCAGTGAAGTGCCTACGACTTCATCTAAACGAGACTGTAGAGCACTAGAGAATGAGCATTTACAATTTTCAAATGCCATTTTCTATGCTAAAAGTTGATTAGGTAAAAAAGCTTTATATTCATCTAAATGCTCGGCCAATCACACCCTTATTCTCAACAAACATCGTACAACGAATAACCTAAAAAACTACAAATAAGAACCACATCAATCACTTCATGTGGTTGCTCCCTAATCTAAACCCTATCCGAGCCCATTCTGACTCTGATATAGAATATTGACCAATAATACCATTCGTTTAGGTTTATAATAACATCAGCGCCCACAAGATAGCAACAGGAATCGAATAATATCGAAAGAGCAGGGGACCCCAACTACGCATGGTGCACATCGATCGTCATTCATCATCCATGAGCGGAAAAAACAAAGCCATCTTGACTTATTTCTTGCAGCGACTATAATATCATTGACATGGAATAATCAAAGTCTGCCTCTTGAATATCTTTACCGCATAAATTAACGATTTGATGACATTTCATGAAAAACGAAAAATTTGAATGGTGACCAACAGAAGCCCCCAAGGGCTCCCTCGTTTATATGTCTGGAAGTCACATGGGTCATCTATGTTTAGCATCCTAATTTGTTCATGTATTTTTGTTCGTTTATAGATGTGATTTATTAAAAACAAAAAACAAAAGATTGAAGGGAGATGCACAATATAAAACTGCAATGGAGCAGTGGTTAGCAATACGATAGGAAATCTTTTAATCATTGTAATTTGATTTGTACAATGTTTTAGATCTCAGAGATGCACTTGATGTAAACAAAGCCTTTGGATACGAATAATTTAAAATTCATCAAAAAAAAAAAAAAAAAGAAGAAGACGNTATGAGTTTGCAAAAAACTATTGATGCAAGTTTATATTTAAATTGCTTAAAATAGTAAAACAAGTTTGCCATCATGCTGCGATTCAGATGCCGCATCAGTAGGCACAAAATTTAGTCGACCTAGCCTAAATGATGCAGCTCATAACGTGATACAACTTTTTTGGGTCAAAAAACGTGATACAACCATTTTTATCAAAAAAAAAAAGAAAAAAAAAACGTGATACAACTAGGTTTTGATACAACTAATTTTTTGTCTTTATTTTATTTTTCAAGTATTTCCCTATAATCACGGGTTCTCTGAAGCATTATTTACGTTTTAGTTCGTTTAGATTTCCTAGTTACCTTTAGAATTTATTTTTTTTGAAAAAAAAAACTTATTATCCATTTTATTCCGGGATTCGTTTTTTTGAAAATTCAACGGACTTGAAAAGACGTAATTGGCATGCATTCAACTAATTCAATTTGCCCTCACGTTACCGATACTTCCGTGACTTCACTAGGTACGTAGTCTAGGTTACTCATACTTATCCTTTTCAGATTTACAACTCTTATCGCGTATTCATATATTAGTCGTAGCTGTTTAGTGAGTAGCATTGAATCTACAAAACATTTAATGCTGGCCAATATCAGCCTAAAGGCTTTGTTCGTTATGTTTCATCCAAATTTTAGTATCCACATGCAATCTCCGTGTTTAACACACGCAAGCCCTATTTGTTTTATACTTGGCTACCACCAACGGCAGCTATAGGAAATTACAACTACTACTAGGACAAACACAGCATTGGCGAGACAACATTACTGTCGCTGCGGCAAACAGCAATTTAGCAATGACTAAATCTGACGATCAAAATATCAGCGACAGCATCTAATTGTTTTTTTTTTTTTTGTCTCGAGCAATTGGTTGGCAACTGCTTTCACATTCAACACCGTAAAATTTGCCTTCATCATAGTCTTTCTATTTAGCCGTTGCCGCTGGTCGCAGTGATCATGGGCCAAACACGTACGGCCTCAATGTCCGGATTCAACATCTAAACATGTTCGATATTTTTCTTGCTTTTGCATTTAGATGTTGGATATGGATGAATACATTAGTTTTCTTTTGACGTTTACAATAAAATAAATTTGGCTGCAATTTATATCAAAATAGCGTAATATGTTTTTAATAATTTAATTTTTTTTTTTTAAAACAATTTTAGCTCCAAAGTGTGGTTCTATGTAATGTATACAAACTTTCGATAAACTGTGGCTTAAGGAAACGGCAAAATACTTGACGGGGTTTCCATCTAATTGTGAAGATCGTACAAACTACCGGATTTTTGGGTTCGTTCTATAGTCGCCATTAACATCACAGCTGGATCCTTTAAACCATATCGGTTATGATATCGTGGCCACCAGATATGTAACGGAGGAGAGAGGCCTATATACTTTATCTTTAACTAGGGTTTTTAGATGGACAGTGTACAAGTAAAAATATACTAGTAAACATTGATAATATTTTAAAATTATTGATAAACATTCTGCATATGATGCTTTTTATTGAAATATCAAATATATATACACGTGCTGTATGCACGTGTTTTATGTGTATATGCATAATAACTCATTAGTAAGGCTTCTCGTTCACATAATTGCCCCGAGGATCATAGTTGCAAGAGATGATGGTTCCACCATTGTTACACCTTGCTTTGCCACATCCAACTCTCACTGACTTTCTCCAAACAACCTGCGTATAGTGACCGCAAACTCCATTGCAGGTGTTCGAAGGGTAGTTGTAGTTAGCCTTCTCGTTAACCCACAAGTTCACTGCCCTGATGCCAGATAAATCGCCGCTACTCCCGGCCAAGTTCTCCCCGTAAGGCCCACCGGAGTGTACGAGCTTGCAGTCGCCTTTTAGTCGGTCGGCATAGCTTTGAGCGTAGGCTGCAATCCTAGCATCCCACTGTATGGGTTCCACGCCCACGGCTTGTCGGGCTTGATTGTGAGCCGTTACATAGTCTTGTGGGGCGTCTTGAGCCTTCGAAGGAAGAACAAGAGCTCCTGTAAGGGCTGCAATGATTAGTAGAAGTCGAGAAAAGCTAATAAATTTCATTTCTGTAGGTTTATAATAGCTGTTTCTAAGCTTTGTTGAGTTATGATTTTGGGGTTCCAAAGAATGGTTTATATAGAGACTAGAAAACTAGCTTGCGTCATGGGCGATCATAAAAGATAAACATGCGCTGTCGTTAAAAACCTTTCACCGTTGTGGTAACAGGTAAGGAGTGTACCGCTCATATTGTTACCATGGTAAAGCAGTAAGGTAGTGATAAGCAGAATTTGTCCATCGGAATATTTCGGCTACCTTCCTTAACTGTTTTATTTGTAATTATCATATTTGAATAAATTTACGTTCAATTGAATTTTTTTTTTTCGAATGAAAGTTTCGGAGGAACAAAAAAGAATATTCATAAGACATGGTCTTAAAAAAAAAAAATGTCTTTTTTATGCCTAATATATTTTTTTTGGTAGACACCCGGGAAAAAAAAAAAATTCATGTCATTGTCAGCCTCGCAAATTCATGACGTTGCGTCTATGATGTAAGCAAAACAGTAGCATTGAGAAAATATCCACGCAAGTGGTCTCGCCACATCTGCTAAATAAACACGGAAGTTGGACCAAAGATTTATTAAGTGAAAATAAAAAAAAAAATTTTAAAAAATTGATAATAACTATAGTTTATATATTTATCTTTTATATTAAAATATGTGTTAAGTTATTCAAAGATTATATTTTATAATCCATAATAGATATGCTGATAAAAGCAATTACAATTGTTTGATTTATACTATCCTAAAATTCTAAACAGAATTCTTTTAAATAAATAAACGAAATATTTTTTAAAATTTTGATATTAGATCATTTAAAATTTATATATTAATTGAGAACACACTTAACTAATTTTACTGATTTTTTATTATTTGAGTGATCAAAAATACTAACAAATGATGATCTATATTGATGACATAAATATAAATATAACTTAGTATTGATATGTCGATTTTGTGATGAGTAGACACTATAATTTGATAATGATTAATTTTTATTTGAGATATTTATAAAAATCATTTTTATATTCTCTCTTTTATCCATAAATATTTTAATTTTTTACTCAATAATGAAAATTTATTTTTAACATTATATTATTTTATAACAATCAAATTTTAACTAATTAATAATTAATGTTTTATTCTCATTCCTTTAGGATCCATTTTCTTATATTTTTTAGTTAAAAAATATTATTACACTAAAACAATTTGATGATTTAAACTTAATTTAAATAATAATAATGTATTTTAGTAAGCTATAGTAAAATAATCATTAAGTAATCATATTTTTATATGATTATATTGAGGCTTTTATTGGTGTTAGTTGTGTGAAGAGTTTAGAGACTTAAAAAACTTTTGTAATCCATTTTATTATATTTTGTAGTTAAGTAATATTAAAAAACTTTTATAATCTATTGGACAACACTAACGGCGGTGGTGATACTTATTTGGGTATCTCAACAGTAAAATGTTAATACTTTTATTTTTCTTTAGTTATATGCACTTAAGCTTTATTTTTTAAACAAAATTGATGAGTAAAAATATTAATAATTTTAATTGTATTTAGTTATACATTTAATACTTTTAATTTTATTATTATCATTCTTTTATAATCCATTTTCTTATATTTTGTGGTTAAGTAATATTATTATACTAAAAAGTTTGACCATTTAAATATATTTTAAATATTAATAATCTTTTTTGTTAGTTATACTAAAAAAAGTTATTTATTATTATATTATGTATTTTAATTATATTGAAGCTTTGGTTGGTGATGGTGTGAAGATTTTTAAATATTAACAAACTTTTAAAAATCATAATCAATTCAATGGTTATCTCTTTTCTCTCACCTAATTTTTTTTTGAGATTTGTGAAAAATTAAAAACTAGAGTAATCAAATAATTTCATAAAATCATATCATATATCTATTTATGGATTTGTCAACGACTTATTATTAACTTTGGCACTCTATACTTAGTACAATATGAATTTTCTTATTATATTTTTTATTTTATATAATAATATTATCATTATATTCTAGTCTTTTTATAGTGTTTGACATAATATATGTTTTGGTCAGATCTTTACCACATTGTTTGGTACTTGTCCTAGATTTTTCATCTTATATATGATCCGCATTTTCATTTTCACTTTATTTCCGTTAAATCATGATTTTTTATTTATCTTTCTAATTTTTTTATCTTTTATTTGATATCATCTCTATGTATGTGTACTTGTATAATCCTCTTTTTCATTATTTGTGGTTTTGGTTGTTTTATGAAGACCATTCAAGTTTGTTTGGTTTGGAGTAGCATCAAATGTTTTGGGAGTTAGAACCAATAGCCTCAGTTTCAAGGACCCAAAACTAAAAGATCTTGTGGAGAAGAGACTGAAGGAAGGATCAACTTGCGAGCAAGGTGTTTGTCCCAAAATCTTTTGGCTTCAAAAAGAAGCATGTTGAAAAGGTGTAGCTCAAGCCATAGATTAGAACCAATGGCCATCAAGAACAGCCACAGGGAGTGGAGAGAAAATACTGATATAAGGTGATGAATCAGATCTAAGCATGGAGACTAATGACCTTCCTTTTTGGTGATAAAAGGAGTGAGTGTGCAATTGAGGTTAAAAAATAAAAAAGGCACAACTCTAAGTTCAGATCATGGCAAAAGTTAGGACTGTTCAATTTGGTAAGTATATTAACCGAACCAAACTAAAGTAAATATGGTATTAATATGGTAGTCAACTTTTAAAAACCGAAAAACCAAAAACCGAAGAAAATCGAAACGAAACCGAACCGAGCTCCGAATTGAACACCCCTAACTCAAGCCATGATTCATTTGGCGGTCCCAAGATGGAGCAAAAAAAAATAGTCTATTCAATAGACCACTCTTCATCACTCAAATCTAATTTCAAGCCAAGGTCATAGCTACATCAATGCACCGTGAAGGCTGCAATCTTTTTCCCTTATCAATGGTTTTATCCCAAATGATTTTCCATGACGAGGTTTTTAATGAGGTAGTCATTTGCATGTTGCAAGCTTGGCCTTTGGTCCTTAAGGTGTCCCGACGACCAAGTTTGTGGGAGGATATTAAAGTGAATGAAGGAAAGGAAATGTGAAGGCCACACATGAAATGAAGACCAAGCATCTCCACATCAAAATGAAGAAGAAGCGGAGTGTCAAACATGAACTCAGCCTAGAAGAAGCTCATCACATGATCAAGACATCAAGAGAATAATCAGATGTGTGTATAAGAAGTAATGGAGGCTTAAGAGTCATGAAGTATGTTGTAAGCAACTGAAGCTTGTGAAACAAGGCAAGGTTGTGTGAAACAACAAGAAGAGTGTTTGTCAAGTATGAACCACCATAAGAGCCAGCGGTTGGATTTGGCGACCAAACCAAGACCACCAGTGTTAGAGTATTGAGATGGCAAGCTCTACTAAGAGCAGAAATCGGCAAACTCTGCCAAGTAAACCTGCCAAAGCTCTAGTGTGAATAGTAGCTACGGATGAACAGTAGCCACATATGAAAAGTAAAAATTTAGATATTTTAGTTGGCTTTTCTTATAAGTCTTATCTAGACTTTTTTTGTAAGTCTTATCCTTTACTTAGTCATTAAACTTTTCTTATATGTGCGTGGTTGTAAAAAGAAAAGAAGAGACTAAAAATTTTTTAAAAAGGAAAAATTTTTTAAAAAGGAAAAATTTTTATATACTTTTCTTTAGCTCTCGTTACTTTACTTATTGTTTTGCTCATCATACACAATGCACAGAATCAATGTTAAACATTTGGGTCAGCTCCAAAAGGTTAACCATTGCTTGTCTCAAATCATACTTTAAGTCTTTTCTGTTTGTTCGGATACAAACCAAAGTTCCACATTGGAAGTTTTAATGAATAAACTTCGATATATAAAAGGTTAGAGCAAATCCACTAATTGCCAATTGGTTTTTAGTCATAATTAGCCCAAATTTAACATGTTATCAGAGCCCGAGGTTTAGAGTCTGGTGGACCTACAAAAGTGGATACGGGCATACCTCAACCCGAGTAATTAATAGGGGCCCGAGAAATAGGCTTATTATCGGTCCGAGTAAGGGATCGTGTTCGAGATGGAGTTATCATCTCAAGGAGGCGTGTTAAGGTGCCACATCATGAAAGATTATATGGTCTTTGATTTGAAGGAGGAATGTTGGGATACAAACCAAAGTCTCATATTGGAAGTTTGAATGAATAAACTTCGATATATAAAGGGTTAGAGCCAATCCACTAATTCTCAATTAGTTTTTAATTGAAAACCTATAATTAACCCATATTTAACATTATTATATATTATATATATTAGATTACTGACTCTAATCCTTGGTTATGAGAATAAATTCCAAGTGTTGTTATCTCTAGAAACAGATTGAATATCAAATTAATGTTTTTCTTTTCTTGTAGAAGCGAGTTCATTTGTTAAATAAGAACGCAATCACAATCACAAGTTATTGTTGTTCTTTGTTTTGTGAGAGAAACCCTCCCAAATTCCAACACACACCCGCTAATAGTTGAGTTGAGTCATCTATCATTTGTCCATGTGTTTTATTTGATGTCCTTTGGTTTATTTCATTGGTTGCAAAAAAAAAAAGTCTGAGTTTCAACGAAGCTTTGTATTTTACATCTAGAGGTTGGTGTTGATCTCTCGATGTGTTCTTTCATTTTGCGTTTCTTACTTTCATCTATCATTTGATTCTATCAAAGCAATCGTACGTGAAAGATAAACGAGAATCAAGAGAATAAATAATCATAACAATACGAACGTTATATGTTGTTGATTTAAGTCTTGAATCTCTAATGTCTTCTGGACTTGTCACCATGCTGATAAAGTGAATCTGACTGACTTCTTTAATTTGATCAGTCTTTCCTTTGCTTTATTTTACTCTTCTTTTAACATTATAGAAGGCTTTCGAGTTTCAACATATTATACTTAAGTTGTAACATTTGTGACAGCCTTTAGTATATAATAGGGATTAATCTTTCTTGAGTGAGTGTTTGCTGATTTAAACATTAAAAAAAAAAATACATAAACAATGACTTGATCTTCATCTTCAACTCTTCACAGTACTACTCTTTCCATATCACGGTTCTAACCATGGTAGACTGGTCGTTGCTTCACAAAGACTTGTTGGAACGAATCAATGGTTGTTTTGAGACATGTTTTGATATTGTGCACTTCCGCTCTGTCTGCAGCTTGTGGCGGTCGGCCATACCTCCGCCGAGCTATAAGCATCGCTTAGGGGTTAATAGCCTTCTCCCTGTTTTCACTCACGACCCTCGATTCGAAGGTGATACGCATTGCATACTTCAAAAGATTCCAGTTTTCCTCTTGAGATTCCGAACTCCCTTTGGTGTTAATTACATGTTGGTAGGCATGAGCGAGAGCAAATCTGGGAAACAGAAGTTGCTCTCTCCGTTTACTGATTCTAGTTTTGCATCTAAATATGGGATAGTTCTCAACTCTCTTAGCTCCCAGATCATCCCCATGGGTCACTACTACAAGGTTGGTTCTGTTTTCACTTTTTCATTTTTTTTTTAGTATTATGAAGGAATTGTTCTGTTTCATTGGTGTGATTCTCATAGACAATCTTTAGTACAGCTAAAGTTCAACGCTACTACAACGAGACGTTCTAGAACACGACGTGAGAGTTATTCTATAAGAGTTGCGTTTCTTCCATTGGATAGTGACGATGGTAAAGACTTTGCAATAGTAGCGGGAGTGTTTGGGGATTTAATGATGTATAGAAGCTGTGACAAGACATGGCTTAGAATGGAGGGTCGGTTTAAATCATATCAAGATGTGGTTTTATTTACAGGCAAGTTTTATGTTGTTGATAGGAGTGGACGGGGACATGTTTTTGTTATCGAGCCCTCATTGGAGGTTACTGAGATCACCTCAGTCACACAGTCTCATGAGTCTTTCGACGAGAGACTGGTTATCGCAGGAGACAAGCTCTTGCTTGTAAAGCGATTTACGCCAGGAGCTTATGGCCATGAATATATGCATACATGGTTCAGATTGTTTAGGCTAGAAGATGAAGGCCAGATCAAGAGATGGGTTCGGATTAATGACTTAGAGGACCGAGTAGTGTTTCTTGGGTATGAGTATGACTGGAATCTCTGCTATTCGGCAAAAGAACTTCCGGGTATGAAGCGAAACTGCGTTATGTTCGTTGACCCAAGTGCTGTCTTTGATAGTATCTGTGTGTTTGACTTGGGAACCAAAAGGACTCATAAGGGAGGCATCCGAATGCAGTGGCTATATCGAGGCTTATGGCGAAAATGTAGAATCTTTAGTGCTCTGTGGAATTGTGGCGCTGCCAAATCCAACAATCAGCATCTATGACTTATCAAGTGAATCTGAATGAGTTCGTAATCTTGCATCCAACTTTGTTCATCTTCTAGTTTGGTTGATTGTATTAGTTCCAAAATTTCTCTTTTTTTGATAATTTCCAACTCATTGTAAAAAACTTTATTACATGATATGGTTTCCTTTAGAAAAAATGGACAAGAGTATGATGTTTACCGAATTTAGATGCTGGCAGTTCGGTGAATATCTTAAATCTCTAGTCTCTTGACGATTCCAAATCTAGCAACATGTATCTACAATTTATATGTGATCTCCTAGTAACATTCTTAAACTTGTCCACCAATAGATGTTATGAATTTTAATCTTTACTTTGCTTTTATACTTTCACTTTTAAATTGCAGAAGAGGGAAAATCAAATATGCCAAGGCTTTCCATATAATATACTAAAGTGAGTGTGGATAAAAATTTAGATTATTGTAGCCGTTGTCTAGATTTTTGATTGTCTTGATTCGCTGATTTTGAAAATAAAGACTTTCTTTTATGGTTAAGAGATTCTTATTTATCCTCATCTTCACTCTTCACGCTTCACTCTTCACTGGATTGTAATATTTCCAATTGCAGAAGGAGAAAAAACAAATCGCCACGGCTTATTGTATTAATATAAGTATAAAAAAAGATTTGAAAATTTTAGCATTTGTAACAATTTTGAGATTCTTTATTTGCTGATTTAATAAATAATAGGTGATATCTAACGTTTTTGACTGAGTTAATATGCGAATATAGTATTTTCATAAACGTTACATAAGTAACGCTTCGTGACTAAATTGTCCTTTTTATGCACCACACTAACTGAAATTAT
This sequence comes from Sisymbrium altissimum, assembly GCA_900406495.1. NCBI lineage: Eukaryota > Viridiplantae > Streptophyta > Magnoliopsida > Brassicales > Brassicaceae > Sisymbrium > Sisymbrium altissimum. The sequence continues at coordinate 20,981 of OVBI01000718.1, forward strand.
TTACTTTCACGTTTAAATTGCAGAAGGAGGAAAAACAAAGATGTCAAAGCTTACTTTAATAATATGTGTCATTTAATAATGTGTTTGAAGAAAGATTTGAAAATTCTAGCGTTTGTAATAGCTTTGGGATTCTTTGTCTAGAGTATCTATTGTCGTTGACTGAGTTAATTTGTAAATATAGTGTTTCCCAAAGAAGCGTTATGTAAATAACGCCTTGTGACCATTTTGTCGTCACCATACCATCTACTGCCAAATTTTTGTAGCTAATACAATTGTCATGCAAGCGTTACTTTCTTCTAACGTAAGTTTTAGAAAAAAGTTAAATTCACAAATTGCGAGTAGAAAAAGAGTTAGACCGTACAATTATCTTTCATTAGTAAAACTAAAACAAACCATAAACAAAAACTTTCTATTTGTTTAAGAGCATAAGCAAAGACTTGCTCTTCATTTTCATCTCGCATAGATCTTAACTCTTCACAGTATTACTCTTTCCGTATAGTGTTCCTAACCATGGCAGATTGGTCATTGCTTCCCAAAGACTTGCTGGAACTAATCAATGATCGTTTTAAGACATGTTTTGAGACTGTCCACCTCCGCTCTGTCTGCAGCTTGTGGCGGTCCGCTGTACCTCTGCCCAAATATAGGCGCGGCTTAGGCGTTGACTACCTTCTCCCCATTTTCAGTGACAGTCCTCTGTTTAAAGGCGAAAATCATTGCATACTTAAGAAGATTCCAGTGTTTCTCTTCCGATACCAGACTCCCTTTGGTGCTGATTGTTTGATCGCAGGGCTCAGCAAGAGCAAGTCTACTACACAGAAGTTGGTGTCGTCATTACCAGGTTTTGGTTTCACCTCTCGTTACGGGAAAGTTCTTAACACTCTTAGCTCCCAAATCATCCCCTTGGAGCATAACTACATGGTTGGTCTAATTTTACCTTGATTTCTTGTTTTGCAAGATTAGCTCTCTTTCGTTGACATTTTGGTTTGAAATGATTTTGATTTAAAAAATATTTGATATAGATAAAATACTATGCAACAATACCGATACGCTATGGAACACGACGTCGGAGGTTTTGCGAAAGAGTTGCGTTTCTTCCACTAGATGGTAGAGATTTCATAGTGCTAGCGGGAGCGTTGGGGCATTTAATGATGTATAGAAGCCGTGAAGAGAGCTGGACTAAAATTGATGGTCCGTTTACGTTTAGATCATATCGTGATATGGTTTCATTCAAAGGCAAGTTTTATGTTGTTGATAGGAGTGGAAGGGGACGTGTGTTTGTCATCGAACCGTCATTAAAACTTAGCCAGATCCACTTAGTCACAGATTCTCATGAGTGTTGTATGGAGACAATAGTTGTCTCAGGAGATGAGCTCTTGCTGGTTCAGCGATTTACGCCAGGGCAGCATCATCATGAACATATGCATACGTGGTTCAGATTGTATAGGCTCGAAGAGGAAGAAGGCCAGTCCCAGAGGAGATGGGTTCGGGTTACTGACTTAGAGGACCGAGTTGTGGTTCTTGGGGTTAACTGGAATTTATGCTATTCAGCTAAGGAGATTCCAGGAATGAAGAGGAACTGCGTTATGTTCACCCGACCGCATAACACCCGTGAGGATATTCTTCTGTTTGACTTGGAAACCAGAAAGACCACTCAGGCTTATCCCGAATGCAGAGGCATCGGCATGTTGGAGGAAGATAACGAATCTTTGTTGTCATGTGGAATTGTGACAGCACCAAATCCCGCAATCAGCTTCTATGATTAATCGTTCAGATGTTAAAATGTTCGGACTTGCGCCATTCAAAGCCATCCTCATTTCTACCCCATATCCGTTTAAATCTTTAATATTGGCAAAAAAATAACGCCCTCTCTGGATCCAAGTTCCTTCTTGGGTTGTTGTCTTAAATGTTTTTCCAGTTTGTGGTTGTGTCTCGGGAAGTTTGAAACCTGCTGGTTTTATATCCCGCCATATAGATCAACCTATTACCTTGTATTATATTCTTCCTTACTATTTCAATGAAACTTGGGTATTAAAAAAATTCACAAATTTCAAATTTCATTTTTAACATCTCTACTCATCATCAACTAAATTCATGAGTTTATTAAATCTTGCGTCCAACTTTTCCATCATTACTTTGGTTGTTTGAATTTTTTTTTTAAAGTATTTTGTAAAAAAGGCTCTTACACTGGAGGACATGGGTAACATATAATAGTTATGAGTAATCCACATTTTATCAATTGATTTTGAATTAAAAACCTACGAGATAGTAAACCGTGATATTGGTTTATTATAGGAAATAAGAGATAAATTTTTGAATTATTTTTACATATAATAAAATTTATAATAATTGTAATTATATATGATAAATATATTTGATAATTATAGTAAGTTAATATAAATTAAAATTTTATTTATATACTGAAAATTTCTTTAAGATTATAGTTTAATAAAACTAATGTAGATTATCACTATTTTTATATCATAATTTTACTGAATATAATATTAATAACGTAAAATTATTTATAAAGTTTATGTTAAATCTATTATATTTATATGTGAATAATAAAATATTACAAATATATAATATGAATTTATGTAAATATAATATAATGAAATGATATAATTGTTATTTTTATTAATAATTATAAGTTAAAGTGAATAATCATATATGTTTTTCATAAAAAATTATTTAATTATATTGGTCAAATATCTTGACAAAAAAAACTTCATATATGCATATATATTTTCAATTCGAAGGTTATTTCTTTATTTTATTGTAAACTCTATCCTTTTCCACTAATCTTCCCCAATCCAAGAGATATTGATTTGGTATGTTGGGACGATTAGTGGAATAAAAAGGGAATTATCTTATAAATTTTGTTGGTGTGCTGAACTTTCTATTCCTTCTCGTTTTTATGCGATCCTTTAAAATTCGGCCCATTAATTGTAAAAGGCCCAATATCGAAGAAACCTCCACCAAAACTTTCTTTTACTTACTCATCTACTTGTGAAGTTGCCTCTATTTGCTTCTGTTTCCGCCGTATCAAACAAACATATTCCGATGTCTCACTCGCCGCTATCAAATCCTCGAAGAGAGGTTCATAAGTCCCTCTACGTCCTACTCTCCGACCCCACCCTTCCTTACGATGATTTCAGCAAAGGGTTTATCCTCCAACATCTCATTGACGTAATCCCTGACTACCCTCAGCTTCACCCCAAAGTTGCTCCTTTTAAGCTTAACGACGGCCACTCTGTCAACCTTCTCCAGGCAAATGGAACAATCTCGTATAGCATTGATGGAGACAGCAGCAAACACAATACCCATGTCACCATCTGTTTCCCCGAGTCTTACCCTCGTCTTTGTCCTAACGTCTTTGTGACTACCACAGAGACAGAGGAAGGTGTCACTGTCTCTCTTCCTTATCTACAAGATTGGAACTTCCGTACTTCCAATGTCTTCTCACTCCTCTCCCAACTCCGCACCGAACTCGCTAGCAAACCACTTCTTGAAGTTTTGTCTCATGAACAGGTTTGTAGTAACGATTCTTGTTTTTACTTTTTTTGTTAGCTTTATGCTGATAAAGTGACGATCTTTGGAATCTTTTCATTGTCTAAAAGGTGTTTGTTAGCTTTATGCTTATAAAGTGAGGATCTTTGGGATGTGCTTATGATCTTGTTTGGTCTTGTTGTGGTTATTGTTAGAGCAACTATGTTGGTGAGGTGTCATCTTTATCTTCGTCGGTTGATCTCTCGGACCTGCTCTCTCTGTCAAGCCTTCCTTACAATGACACTGCCAAGGAGTGTATCAAACAACATCTTCTTGACTTACTCGGTGACTACCCTAAGCTACAAGTCAAAACTATAAAAGGTAAGCGTAACGAAGATGGCGACATTGATCTCATCAAGGTAGATGGAACGATCCCGTATAGCTTTCATGGAGTCAACTACGACGTCCCTGTCTCCATCGCTCTTCGTGAGTCTTACCCTGATACTCGTCCTGTTGTCTTTGTGAAATGTCCCGACAATATGGTCATCAGGGAAGATCTACTAAATGTGGCTCCCAATGGTTTTGTCTATATCTCTTATTTCCGGAATTGGAACCGCCCTGGATCACGCAATCTCCTAGGACTCGTCTCACATCTCAGCGCCGAATTCACTGTTGAACCGCCTCTCACCACCCCTGGAAGTATCTCGCATGATCAGGTTTGTGTTATCTATCCTCCATTTGTCATATGTTTGTGTCATGTTTTTGTTTATGAGTTGTAGTATCTTTGTGTCAGGTTCTGTTTAAATGTTGTTTAATTGTGTTTTTGATTTGATTAATCTCTTCACAGGAGGCTAATGGTCAGGTTTCACCTATTGTACAAATTGGCACGTCTTACATCATGAGGTTTGTATATCCGCATTTGTCATCTGTTTTGTGTGTATTTCTTTTTGTCTTTGTGTGAGGATCTTGTTTAAATATACTTGATTATGTTTTCGATTTGATATATGTATTATGTTTTTTCTTTCAGATTAAGCTGAAGGACCGCTCAAGAAACTACTGACTTGGCTTGCCTCTGAACCAGGGAGGAACAGAGGGTGTCACTTGTAATCTTTGATTTCCAAATAATCATAAACCCAAAAAACCTGATCCTACCCACTTTTGTGGTTGTTTTGTAAGCAGAAACTAAATGAAAAGGAAAAGAGTGTCGAGTGTGGTTTGTACTCCATTAAGAGCAAACATGTTAAAACTAAATGAAGTTAGTTTGGTCTTTATTATGTTTCTTTGTGATTTGGTGCGCATTCTTATAATTACCAAATTCTGTTTATTTTCTCAGATGTTTTCTCACTTTCTCGTTACCATTTCACTTAATTACTTGAGTAGAACCAACAGTGACTTCTCCAAATTGATGTGATGAATATTGTGTTTTTCCTTTGAAATAACCGAAGAAGAAAAGCAGATACGAACTATATAGTATATGCTGGGGCTTAATATACTAACTGTGTGAGCGTGAAGAAAGATAAGAAAATTCTTTGTGACAATGTGTGAAGACTTTCTGTTTTGGTCAGTAGCATTAACAAAGTCTTCTTTTTCATTTCATCTGCAATAGAGCTTTAACTCATTGCATACTAAAGAATATTCCAGTCTTCCTCTTAGATTTTAAAACTCCCTTTGATAATGATTATTTGTTTATGGGGATGAGCGAGAGCAAATCAGCTAAATAGAAGGTGTTGTCTCCATTACTAGATTCTGGTTTCACTTCCATAATATGGCAAAGTTCTCAAAACTCTTAGCTCCCAAATCCCCTTGGGTCACTACTACAAGGTTGGTTTTGCTTTTACCTCTGTTTCTTTATTTTCTGTAACATGAACTCTGTTTCACTATCTCAAAAAAAAAATGTGATATAGATAAAGTTCGACTTTATAACAACAAGGAGACGCTATAGAAAATGGCGTGAACGTATGTCCAAGAGAGTTGCATTTCTTGAACTGGATACTGAAGATGGTGACTTCTTGTTTAGTCTTTAATGACTTCTTTAATCTTGTTTCCAACTTCTTGTTTTGCATGTTAATTTCCCTTTAAGTTTTAAATAGAGAAAGGAGAAAAGAAACAGATAAGCTAAGGCTGTCTATATTATATTACCAAATGTATGAGGATGAAAAAAGATTATTAGAAAATTGTAGCCTTTGTGACAGTCTTGAGTGTCACTTCTTCGTAGGCTGATTTAACAAATAAAGGCAACCAAAAAAAAAAAACATAAACAAAGACTTGCTGTTGTTGTCCAGAGCATCACAAACAAAGACTTCTTCAATCTTCATCAGTTTAAGATCTCAAGTTTTCACAGTATTTCTCTTTCCCTATAACCGGATCTAACCATGGCAAACTGGTCGTTGCTTCCAAAGGACTTGCTGGAACTAATCATCGGTCGTTCTGAGACATGTCTTGAGATTGTTCACTTCCGCTCTGTCTGCAGCTCGTGGCGATCGTCCATACCTCCGCCAAGCTTAAGGCACGGCTTAGGCCTTAATAGCCTTCTCCCTGTTTTCAATCACAAGCCTCGGTTCGAAGGCCATACACAATGCATACTTCAAAAATTCCAGTTTTCCTCTTCAGATTCCAGACTCCATTTGGTACTGATTATCTGTTGGTTGGTGTGAGCGAGGGAGAATCAGGTGAACAAATATTGTTTTCACCTTTTCAATATAATGGTTGGAGATACAAAGATGGAGTAACTCTCAACATTCTTAACTCTCAAATCATCCCCTTGGGTTATCACTACAAGGTTTGTTTTGCTTTTACCTTACTTTCTTTGGTTATGAGATGTCTTTATATATAGATAACTAAAAAATAACTGAAACAATCTTTATATATATAGATAAACTTTTACGCTATAACAACTAGACGCTATAGAACACAAAGTGAGAGTTATACCACGAGAGTTGCGTTTCTCCCTTTGGATGGTGAAGATGGCAAAGAATTTGCAATACTAGCTGGAGTGTTGGGGGATTTAATGATGTATAGAAGCTACTGTGACAAAAGATGGATTAAAATTGAGGGTCGTTTTAAGTTATATCGAGATATTGTTTCCTTCAAAGGCAAGTTTTATGTTGTTGATATGAGTGGGCGGGGAGATGTTTTTGTTATCGAACCCTCTTTGGAAGTTAGTGAGATCCAAGCAGTCACACAGTCTCACGAGACTTTTGATGAGAGACTGGTTGTCTCAGGAGACGAGCTCATCCTGGTGCAGAGATTAACTCTAGGAGCGTATAGTAATGAATATAAGCATTCGTGGTTTAGATTGTTTAGGCTCGAAGAGGAAGGCCAAAGGAGATGGGTTCGCATTAATGACTTAGAGGATCGAGTAGTGTTTCTTGGGGTTGACTGGAATCTCTGCTACTCGGCAAAAGAGCTTCCGGGTATGAAAGGGAACTGCGTTGTGTTCAATGAACCGAAGTACACCATTGAGAGAATCTTTGTGTTTGATTTAAGAACCATGAAGACCAGTAACGTGTTTACCGAATGCAGAGGCTATATGACGTTCGGCATAAATCGAAATTTTTTGTTGTCCTGCGGAATTGTGACGCACCAAATCCAGGAAACGGGTTCTATATGACTCATCAAGTGAATTTGAAGTAGACCCTCAAAGTGGATGTGCTTGAGATTTGCATGTCATGTCGATGAGGTTTGTTAATCTTGCTTCCAACTTTTTCATACTTAGTTTGGTTTATTGTAATTAGCATCGTTACAATTTCTATGATGCTAAAACTTATCTTCTCTGATAATTTTCCGAGATGATTGTCTAAAAACCAAACTCCTACTTTGGTTATTATCTTTAATGGAAAGTTACTACCTGGTAACTCTGTTCTTGAAGCCTAAGATCATATGCATTAAAAATATTTTGAGTTAAAACCCACGGGTCCCGCCTCAGCTGCGGGCGGGTGCAAATCAAAAATTTTCAAATCCGAATTGATGCAAGATGGGTGTGGATTGATATTTTTAATCACGGAACATATAGAAATTAATAAATTTTATTCCGTGGGTTTGCGGATACCCGCAATATAAAAAAAAAATTTCAAAAATTATATTAATTATAGTTATTTGTTTATTAATTATAGTTATTTCTTTACTTTTTTAATAAAAATATTATATAATATATATATCAATTTTATTTTAATTTTTAAAAGTATCTATTATTTATTAAAAATATTTATTTCATATTATTAAAGTCAAAATTGTAACAAAAAAACATATAATTTTTTTTAATTATTTTAATTTTTTTTTTTTGGGTTTCGCGGGTCTCGCTGGTAACCGCAAATTTAAACGGAGCGGATGCGGATACATCATTTTCTTTTGCTGGTTTTGCAGATGCAGATTTTGCGAGTCTGAAAATTTATCGATTCGCTACGCGGCGGGTCAAGCGGGCGGATTTGACCCACTTCCCAGCATTATGCATTAGTAGTATCTAATGAGAATCTTTCATATAACATAATAAATATAATAAAGTATAAGATACTATTTATTTATCAAAAAAAATCTCTCAAATTTTTTGGAACATTAATCGAGAGTTTTTCAAATGAGAGATTTTGTGTTATTGTTCTAAGAAATTTGAGAAATTATATAATAAACAAATATTAAATCATTTTTTATATTAACTTTTTTTTATGAGAAACTATTGGTGAGAAAACTCCCATTGCACATACTCTGACTATTAACTTCTCATTATTGTTCCAACTAGTATGGCAAAAAGGTATCGATTTGAGATGCCAAAAAACAAACAATAACCGCTCTAGATTGTACTAGATGTCCTTGATAAACATCAATAACATGACTTGAAAGCAATATATGATTTGGAACTGTTGAAACTCTGGTTTGGAATAACAGCTTCCCTCTCTCATAAATTGTCGACGCTCTGGTCAATTACCCAACAACCGCCATCCATGACTTAAAATGTGAATCCGAGTACACTTCTTTAATCGTGTTTCCCACTTCTTGTTATTCATGTTTCTTTTTCGTTTTAGTTTTAGATAGTGAAAGGAGGAAAAAAGATATGCCAAGGCTCTCTATATTATATTGTAGCCTTTGTGACAGCCTTGAGTGTCACTTGTTCATAGGCTGATTTAACAAATAAAGGTAACAAGCAAAAAAAAAAGAAGAAAAAAACATAAACAAAGACTTTCTGTTTTTGTTGAGCATCATAAACAAAGACTTCTTCATCTTACATCTCATCTTAAGATCTCAAGTATTCATAGTATTACTCTTTCTGTATAGCCTGATCATCTAACCATGGCAGACTGGTCTATGCTTCCAAAAGATTTGCTGGAACTAATCAGTGGTCGTTTAGAGTCTTGTTTTGAGATTGTTCACTTCCGCTCTGTCTGCAGCTTTTGGCGATCAGCCATACCTCCGCCAAGCTATGGACGCGGCTTAGGCGTTAATAGCCTTCTCCCCGTTTTCAATCACAAGCCTCGGTTCGAATGCGGCGATACGCATTGCCTACTTCAAAAGATTCCGGTTTTCCTCTTCAGATTCCAGACTCCCTTTGGTACTGATAATCTGATGGTTGGGGTGAGCCAGAGAGAAACTGGTGAACAGAGATTATTGTCACCTTTACATGATAGTAGTTGGACATATAAAGATGTGACAACTCTCAACATTCTTAGCTCTCAAATCATCCCCTTGGGTTACTACTACAAGGTTCGTTTTGCTTTTACGTTTCTTTATTTATTTTCTGTAAGAATAACTCTGATAAAGAAGTTTATCTTTATATATAGATAAACTTCTACGCTATAATTACAACTAGACGTTATAGAACACGACGTGAGAGTTATTCTATTAGAGTTACGTTTCTTCCACTGGATAGTGACGATGGTAAAGATTTTGCAATAGTAGCTGGAGTGTTGGGGGATTTGATGATGTATAGAAGCTGTGACAAGAGATGGACCAAAATCGAGGGTGAGTTTAGTGCATATCAAGATATGGTTTCATTTAAAGGCAAGTTTTATGTTGTTGATATGTGTGGAAGGGGACGTGTCTTTGTTGTCGAACCGTCATTTGAAGTTAGGGAGATCTACTCTGTCACACGGTCTCATGAGTCATATGAGGAGAAACTGGTTGTCTCAGGAGACGAGCTCTTGCTGGTGCAGCGATTTACGTCAGGAGATTATAGTGATGGATATAAGAATTCGTGGTTTATATTGTTCAGGCTCGTAGAGGAAGGCCACAGGAGATGGGTCCGTATTACTGATTTAGAGGACCGAGTGGTGTTTCTTGGGGTTGACTGGAATTTCTGCTACTCGGCCAAAGAGCTTCCGGGTATGAAAGGGAACTGCGTTGTGTTCAATGAACCCAAGTACGCTCATGAGAGAATCTTTGTGTTTGATTTAAGGACCATGAAGACCAGTGATGCGTTTACAGAATGCAGAGCCTATATGGGCGCGTTCGGCGAAAATCAAGACTCTTTGTTGTCCTGTGGAATTGTTACGCACCGAAACCAGTAAACGGCTTCTATGACTCGTTAAGTGATTTTGAAATAGACCCTCAAAGTAGATGTGCTTGCGATTTGAATGTCGATGCGGTTTGTTTTGTCTGGTGTCCAACTTTTTCATCTATAGTTTGGTTTGGTTGTATTAGCATCCTAATAATGTATACGATGTTAAAACTTATCTTGTCTGATATTTCTCCGAGATGATTCCATGGGTGTCCAAAAGTTAAACTCCTAGTTTGGTTATTTTCTTTAAAGAAAACTATCTGTTGTGGTAGATCTGATCTTGAAGTCTAACATGTTGGATAAGCTCCAAGACATCCTTATCAAGTTGGATTAGGAAAAGATAAAGGTATTAATATTCATAATAAGATTAGGAAGTTGTCTAGTTCTACGAAAATGAAATAGGATTAATTAGAGAAAAAAAGAAATTATATTCTTATAGATATGATCACCCAGTTATGGTTTGATCATAAAAAAGATTAAGAGTTTGTGTTTAGTTTTTGAATTAAGTTTTCTAAACATCAATAAATAAAAAAGTCTTTATTGGAAGCTAAGTTGTTATTCCAAATCCTTTATTTGATATCAGAGTTTTAGGTTAAAGTTGACTCTAAAAGCTTTAGCAATACGAAGATCATACGAACGTGTTCACGTGGTGACCGAGCTATGGGAGACGACAACACCACCATACGTGCAAAGGAGTTCACACCACCTTCAATCCAATGCCCTATACTGAACGCATCAAACTATATAGTATCACTACAAAAAAAAATGTCACATAGATAGCAGACGAAGATAGAGTTTTGTTCATTTTTGTTATTTTTTTTTTCTTTTTTTGGATTATATAGAAGTATTTTCGCGCTCAATAGACCCAGACTAACCACATCTTTCTATTCTACATTATTGGCTCATGTGTTGGTTCTCTCTTCCTCATGATGCCGAAATATTAATTTTCCAATAACCAAGTAAAATCGAACTGCGGATACAAATGAATTCGAAAAATAAACTTTTAAAAAAGTAATATTCAATATGCATAATAAACATCTAAAAAATAATATTCAAATATATGCATATTAAATATTAATTAACTGTATTTCTAAAAATAATATATACTTGCTATTATAGTCATGGTAGAAAATAAATGTAAAACAAAATAATCAATTAAAAATAATTCTATAATTTATAATAAGAATACTAAAAAAAGTTCTAAATTAGTGTTACTTTCAATTAAAAGTAAAATAAATGAATATTTATTAAAATTTTAAATATAATTTTAAATTAAACTTAAATATGTTCTATAGTTTTTTTATCTATTCACAGCCAAGTGGATTAACATTTAAACTACTTTCAACGGTGGGTTCTATCCAAGTTTCTAATGCATTAAATAAATACAATTAAAGAAAAAGACAAGAGAGACATTAATATATGAAAGATTCAATTTTTTAAAAAAAAAAATTAGTTGCATAAATACTGTATTAAAATATTAATAAAAAAATTAGAATCTCATTACAACACTATTAGCTTTGGAAGTGCTATTAGAGCATCATTATTGAAAAGTTTTAACCATAATCTCTGAAAAAATAAAAATAATATAAACTATTCTATATTATTTTTTAATATGACATGGTCTTTTTATTCTTAAAATAATTAATGAAAGTCTCTAAGATTAGAAATATTAATTATTCAAAAAATAAAGAGACCATATTATATTAAAAAAGTAATATATAATATTTTATATTATTTTTATTTTTTTAAAGACTCTTTTTTAGAGTCTCCAATAATCATACTCTTAATTTTTGGAGGTGTTCTTATTAGCTTTAGAACACTGCTATAAGAGGTTTTATACGTGGTTATGATCAAACTTTTAATAATAATAAATAAATAAAATTTTGAAAAAAAACAATAGTCTCTAAAATAAAAGATTTTAGAATCTCATTTTTAGAACTCATGATATATACTTTTTTACTATTGGTTTAATTTTTTAATTTAACTAAATTATCAAATAAATATTAAAATTATTATATTTATATATAGATAAACTTCTGCGCTAAAACAGCTAGACCCTCTAGAACACAAGGTGAGAGTTGTACCAAGAGAGTTGCGTTTCTTGCATTGGATGGAGAAGATGGTAAAGATTTCGCAGTATTGATCAGACTGGTGAGGGGTTTAATGATGTATAGAAGCTGTGACAAGAGATGGATTAAAATTGAGGGTCGGTTTAATTTAGATCAAGATATGGTTTCATTTAAAGGCAAGTTTTATGTTGTTGATATAAGTGGACGGGGACATGTTTTTGTTATTGAACCCTCGTTGGAAGTTAGTGAGATCCAAGCAGTCACATCGTCTCACGAGTCTTCTGATGAGAGACTGGTTGTCTCAGGAGACGAGCTTTTGCTGGTGCAGAGATTTAACTCTAGGACCGTATTTTAATAAGTACAAGCATTTTTGGTTTAGATTATCTAGGCTCGAAGAAGAAGAAGGCCACAGGGAATGGGTCCGCATTACAGACTTACAGGACCGAGTGGTGTTTCTTGGGGTTGAAGGGAATCTCTGCTACTCGGCGAAAGAGCTTCCGGGTATGAAAGGGAACTGCGTTGTGTTTTATGACCCGAACTACGCCTATAACAACATCTTTGTGTTTGATTTAAAAACCATGAAGACCACCAATGCGTTTACCGAATGTAGAGGCGCGTTAGGAAAAAATCAAGAATTTTTGTTGTCTTGGGGAATTGTTACACACAGAATACAGCAAACGGCATCTATGACTCATCAAGTGAATTGAAATAGACCCTCAAAGAAGATGTGCTTGCGATTTGTATGTGATGTCGATGCGGTTTGTTTGTCTTGCGTCCAACTTTTTCATCATTAGTTTGGTTTGATTGTACACCTAACAATTTCCATGCTGCTAAAACTTGTCTTGTCTGATAATTCTCCTAGATGATTAAACTACTATTTCGGTTATTTACTTATGTTCTTGTAGCCTAACAAGTATACAATGTATGTAAAATGATTCTTGCTCCAACTATAGCAAATAGGTATCGATTCAAGATGCCATAGAAGTATAGAACACAACGTGGGAGTATGCATCTGTTTCCAACTTCTTGTTTTGGATGTTACTTTTCCTTTTAGTTTTAAATAGCGAAAGGAATAAAATAAAATAAAAATAGATATGCCAAGGCTCTCTATATTAGATAACCTGAGCATGAAAAAAGATTATTAAAAATTAGCCCTTGTGACAGCCTTGACCTTGAGTGTCACTTGTTCATAGGCTAGTTTAACAGATAAAGGCCAAAAAAAAAAAAAACATAAACAAAGACTTTCTGTTTTTGTTAAGAGCATCATAAACAAAGACCTCTTCATCATCTTACATCTCATCTTAAGATCTCAAGTTTTCACAGTGTTGCTCTTTCCGTATAGCCGGATCATCTAACCATGGCAGACTGGTCTGTGCTTCCAAAAGACTTGCTGGAACTAATCATTGGTCGTTCAGAGTCTTGTTTTGAGATTGTTCACTTCCGCTCTGTCTGCAGCTTGTGGCGATCAGCCATATCTCCTCCGAGCTACGGACGCGGCTTAGGCTTTAATAGCCTTCTCCCCGTTTTCAATCACAAGCCTCGGTTCGAATGCGGCGATACGCATTGCCTACTTCAAAAGATTCCGGTTTTCCTCTTCAGATTCCAGACTCCCTTTGGTACTGACAATATGATGGTTGGGGTGAGCCAGAAAGAAACAGGTGATCAGATATTATTGTCGCCTTTACATGGTAGTAGTTGGACATATAAAGATGTGACAACTCTCAACATTCTTAGCCCTCAAATCATCCCCTTGGGTCACTACTACAAGGTTTGGTTTTCTTTTACGTTTCTTTATTTATTCTCTCTAAGAGTAACTCTGTTGTTGGTCGACTAAAACAATCTTTATATATAGATAAACTTCTACGCTATAACAACTAGACGATCTAGAACAAAACGTCAGAGTTATTCAATTAGAGTTGCGTTTCTTCCATTGGATAGTGAAGATGGTAAAGATTTCGCAATAGTAGCTGGAGTGTTGGGGGATTTGATGATGTATAGAAGCCGTGACAAGAGATGGATTAAAATCGAGGGTCGGTTTAGTGCATATGACGATATTGTTTCATTTAAAGGCAAGTTTTATGTTGTTGATATGAGTGGAAGGGGACGTGTCTTTGTTATCGAACCGTCATTAGAAGTTAGGGAGATCTACTCACTCACACGGTCTCACGAGTCTTCTGACGAGAGACTGGTTGTCTCAGGAGACGAGCTCTTGCTGGTGCAGCGTTTTACGGCAGGAGATTATAGTGATGGATATAAGCATTCGTGGTTTATATTGTTTAGGCTCGTAGAGGAAGGCCACAGGAGATGGGTCCGCATTACTGATTTAGAGGACCGAGTGGTGTTTATTGGGGTTGACTGGAATTTCTGCTACTCGGTGAAAGAGCTTCCGGGTATGAAAGGGAACTGCGTTGTGTTCAATGAACCCAAGTACGCTCATGAGAGAATCTTTGTGTTTGATTTAAGGACCATGAAGACCAGTGATGCGTTTACCGAATGCAGAGCCTATATGGGCGCGTTCGGCGAAAATCAAGAATCTTTGTTGTCCTGTGGAATTGTTACGCACCGAAACCAGTAAACGGCGTCTATGACTCATCAAGTGATTTTGAAATAGACCCTCAAAGTAGATGTACTTGCGGTTTGTTTTGTCTTGTGTCCAACTTTTTCATCTTTAGTTTGGTTTGGTTGTATTAGCATCCTAACAATTTCTATGATGCTAAAACTTATCTTGTCTGATATTTCTCCGACATGATTCCAAGGTTGTCCAAAAATTAAACTCCTAGTTTGGTTGTTTTTTTTTTAGAAAACTGAACCTGTTGTGGTAGCTCTGATCTTGAAGTCAAAACTCCTATGTGGATTCTGTTTCTTGTTCCAGCTATGGCAAATAGGGATGCAAAAGGGTATCGATTTGAGATGCCACAGAACACAACGTGGTAGTACTAATCCAAGACGCATAACATCGGAAGTACAAGAACAACTGAACCATTGAAAAAAAAAAAAAAAGAACAAAAGACAATAAACAAGGCAGAGTCATGGAGACTAGGACTAACTACGTTGATACCAAATAAATGGTTTATTGTTTTTTGATTGAATCAGAAGTCAAGCTCAAACGGATATTGGTCAATGCAGTTACCTTTCTTCATCCTTCCTTTGGCTTGTATATAAGCCAGCTAGCTCATACCAGATCATGCTCGAAGAAGTGTTTCCAAATCTGTGCAAGGTCATCCACAACGTCTTAACAAATCACAGCCTCTACCACCAGCATGAATTCAGAAATGATCAAATGCAAATTTGACATCAGGGATGCAAGGCTTCATCTTAGTAATATACCCCTAGGGCTAATTTTGGTATTCACGAAAAGTTTACAAATACATTTCCTTTGAAATACTTAACGTGTGAGCGCGAAGAATGATTAGAAAATTCATTGTCACAGAAAGACATAACTCAAACACTTTCTGTTTTGGTCAAGAGCATAAACAAAGTCTTCTTCTTCTTCAGCTTCGTCTCCCAATTTGATCTTTAACTCTTGGCAATATTTGATCAAACCATGGCTGATTGGTCGTTGCTTCCAAGAGACTTGTTGGAACGAATCAATGGTTGTTTTGAGACATGTTTTGAGATTGTTCACTTCCGCTCTGTCTGCACCTTTTGGCGGTCGGCCGTACCTCCACCGAAGCGCCGCTTAGGATTTAATATCTTTCTCCCCATCTTCAGTGGCCACCGTCGGTTTGATGGCCATACGCATTGCATTCTAAAGAAGATTCCAGTTTTCCTCTTGAGATTCCAGACTCCCTTTGGTGATGATTGTTTGATTGTAGCAATGAGCGAGAGCATGTCCGGTAAACAGAAGTTGATGTCGCCACTGAATGATATCCGTTTGGCATCTGGTTATGGGACAGTTCTCAACACTCTAACATCCCAAACCATTCCCTTGGGTCATCACTACGAGGTTTGTTTTACTTTTACCTTTGTTTCTTGCGTTTAAAGAAAACCTCTGTTTCATTGAATCTCATAAAACTCTTTGATATACAGATAAAGTTCTACTCCTACACTTCACCAAACAGATATACAAGATGGCGTGAAAATATATCCAAAAGAGTTTCGTTTCTTCAACTGAATAGTGAAGACTGTAGAGATTTCGCAGTTGTAGCGGAGGTGTTAGGGGTTCTAATGATGTACAAAAGCCGTAACAGGAAGTGGACTGAAATAGAAGGTCGGTTTCAAGAACTTCGAGATTTGGTTTCATTTAAAGGTAAGTTTTACATTCTTGATATGAGTGGATGGGGACATGTCTTTGTTATCGATCCATCATTAGAAGTTACTGAGATCCAAGCAGCCGCACAGTTTCAAAAGTGTTTTGATGAGAGACTAATTGTCTCAGGAGATGAGCTCTTGCTGGTGCAGCGGTTTACGTCAGGAGCGTATGGTGATGAACGTACGCATACATGGTTCAGATTGTTTAAGCTCCAAGTCCAAGAGGAAGGCCAGAGTAGATGGGTTCGGATTAATGACTTAGAAGATAGAGTGGTGTTTCTTGGAGTTGCATGGAATCTCTGCTATTCGGCAAAGGAGCTTCCTGGTATGAACGGGAACTGTGTTGTGTTCATCGAATCTTGTACCTCCTTAAAGAGCATCCTTGTGTTTGACTTCGGAACTAGAACAACCAGTAAGGCTTTTAGCACATGTAGAGGCTATATGGGTGCGTTCGGCCAAAACCGAGAATCTTTGGTGTCCTTTGGAATTGTGACAATGCCAAATCCAGCAATCAGCTTCTATGACTCATTAAGTGACCCGGAAAGTGATATAAGTGTGATCTAGATGCGCTTTGCTAGTGTTTCGTCCAACTTTTCCATTTGTTGATGGTGTTAGCATCGTAATGATGCTGACATTTATCTTGAAATTACAATGATATTCTACATGAAGCCTCTATGATATATCATATATGTAAATTTATCTTGAAAGTAATGCTGTTCTACATCTGTAGTTATTGCTTCTATTTATTGATTCAAATGTTAAAAAAAAAAAAAGAAGGAAATTTCAGATGTGGTCTACATGAAGACTCAATGATATATGTACACGAGATGAATCTAAGGTTGTCCAAAAACAAAAATCTAATTTATCTCATTAAAGGAAACTTAATACAGTGTATGATGTCCATGTTCTTGAAGCTTAGCAAGTAGTCAAGTACACAACACACTACACACCTATTGCAAGCGAATTAAGTCCAGAAAGTCTGATTCTTGTTTCAACTAGTATGGCAAATAGGGATACAAATTGGATATCGTTTTCAGATGCCATAGAACTCAACTTGAGAGTAATAATCCAAGAAGCATCACATTCAAAGTACAATAACAATCGAACAATTAAGAAAAAGAAAGGGAAAAAAAACAATAAATAAGGCAGACAGAGTGAAGTAGTAGACTAGGACTAACCACAATGACACCAAACAAAATGGTTTTGTTGATTGAATCAGAAGTCAAGCTTAACCGGATATCGGTCAATGCAGTGTTCCCATGGACTACTAACTGAAGGCTTGACATTGTTCAGAGCCACCCAAACCGCACTGTTACACTTAAACCCACTTCCAAAAGCAATCTGCCAAACTCTGTTCCCTTTCTTCATCCTCCCTTTGGCTTCTATATAAGCCAGCTCATACCATATCGAGCTCGAAGAAGTGTTTCCAAATCTGTGCAATGTCATCCTCGACGCCTCCACATGTGTTAGCGAAAGCTGCAGATTCTTCTCAAGCTCATCAATCACAGCTCTACCACCAGCATGGATACAGAAATGATCAAATGCAAGTTTGAAATCAGGTATGTAAGGCTTCATCTTAGCATTAAACAACTTCTTCCAAACCAAAGTCACGAAAAACAGAATCTGCTCGCTTATAGGAAGAACCAAAGGACCCAAGGTAGTGATGTTGGCCTTAAGCGCTTCACCAGCTATAGCCATAAGATCTTTCGACAAAGTAACACCGGTCTTCCCATTATCATCCTGTTCTTGGTACACACAGTTGAAAGCCTTCTCAGCAGCTCCTTTATGAGTCCTAACCGTATGAACCATCTTGTACTTAGACCTTCTACGATCACTAGACTTGTTGGACAGCAAAATCGCTGTTCCACCAACCCGGAACAAACAGTTGGGGATCAACATAGCCTTCTTGTTCCCAAAATACCAATTCTGAGTAATGTTCTCAGTACTAACCACAACAGCATAAGTGTTCCTATGAACTTGCAACATATCTTTAGCTAAATCAATAGAGATGACACCAGCACTACATCCCATCCCACCAAGATTGAAACTTTTAATGTTCCCTCTAAGCTTATACTTGTTAACAATCATAGCAGACAAAGAAGGAGTTGGGTTAAACAAGCTGCAGTTCACCACCAAGACACCAATATCCCTAGGGTTAATTTTGGTATTCTCGAAAAGTTTGTCGAGACAACCAAACATTACCTGTTCTGCTTCCTCACGCGCCGCCACCATAGTGGTACGAGGAGGGATGCAATGTAAACCTTCAGGGAGATAAGTCTCTTCACCTAAACCCGATCTCTCAAGAATCTTCCTCTGAAACTCGAGAGAAGACTCATTGAAATCATCAATAAGCTTAGAGTGATCCATGAACTTCTTGTAAGGGACCTTAAGACTTTCTTGAGGGAGGTAACAAGAGTAGTCGACGAGGTAAACGGATCTGGGACGGGTCATGATGAAGACAGTGGAGCCAAAGACAGCTAAAGCAGAGAGGAGGATGAAAGCGACGAGATTGTATTGGAGATGAAGCCAAATCTGGTAAAAGTCGTCTGGTGTTGAACGAGAGATCTCTGTTATTACAACAGCTATTAAAGGAACGAGACAGAGCTTGAAGAGATGTGTGATCAGGTAATGGTAACCGAGCTTGACGTATTTCATGTTCACGCTTTGTAAGAAATTCGGAAGCTTTCTTGATCCATTCTCGTTACGGATCTGTACCGATCCTCCATTCACTGGCTCTGATGCTTCCATTGGCCCGAGTGTATGATGATTTGCTTCCAACAAAAGTGGAGAACTTTCGTTCGAGGACGAGTGTATGTGTGTGTGTGTGTGTAAAAGGGCTCTGTTTTAAAAGTGGGTTTAGTGAAAAGACGTCATTGATGAACACGTTGATGGAGAACAGAGGAAGACAGTTGATCTGCCGAATACTTGTGTTATGATGTAGAGAGAGAGAGAAAGAGGAGAGAGAAAAGAAAGTGTCTTTTTATTAGAGATTTGTCTTTGTTAAAGCTGTGTTTGTGTTTGTGTCTTTGTTTGTGTTGTGTTGTGTATGAAGAGAGATATATAAAGCTAAAAAAAGGTATAGTCACGAGTGGCAATGACGATCTGGTTAGAGGGTAAATGTGTGATTGCAATAGAGATAAGGCTGGCATTAAGTTGAAGGTCAAGTCGAAGTAGAAAGTGGGAAAGGGTTAATACAATTTGACAACTCGACTCGAATCTTTGGGGTATCTAAACAACAAACAACAAACAACTTTGATTAGCTTCATTTAATTTGCTTTTGTGTAGAGCCTAGAGAGACTAGTCATGTTTGGACTGCGGTTCTATTGTGGGCCTTGCCTATTATTCTTTCTTTAAAAAGCCTTTGTGAATTGGAGTGTGCTTGCAGAACAGTTTTTGGTTTTTTTTAGGTACGAAATTAATTCAAACAAATAAACTTCCATTTTTTTATAGAGGGATAGATATGTTGAACTATCAAATATTTATTTGTTTGTCTTACTGAATTTAATATATTCAAACTCATTCTTTTGGGTACACTTGTTTTGTAAGGACTGCTGTTCTATCTTGAACCTATCATATATACTTTTTTTTTCTTTTTGGAAGACTTGTGAATGTTAGTGTGCTTTCAAAACAGTTTGTGTTTTAAAGGGTAGCAATCAATTTTAAGAATAAAATACTATGCATGCGATGATATAGAGGATATATATAAGAGATAATGAACCATCAATAAGTTTTTCTAGCTAAATTTTATATATTCGAAGTAAAATGTGGAAAATGTTATAAATGTGCCAACTCTACAGAATCTTTAGGGTATCAAAACGACTTAATTTGCCAGCTACTGATTTGTCTTCGGGTACATGATATTTTTTTGTGAGTTTTTACTTCTCCAAATTATCTTAATAGAAATAGCTGAATTTCATATCTGATTGGATTAATTTGTGAGTTTTAGTAGAGGAATTGTTAGTTACAACTTACAAGTTTAAATAGTAAAAAAGGACTATTTCAATTTGACTAGAATAAAAAATCTAACAAATTAGTTCATCAACAAAATAATTAAGATTGTGTCGGGTAAAATTGTTAAAACCAGAATAATTGGACCAACCCATATGTGATATATAGTCTGTGTCTCTGTGAATGTACCAAATTATGCTTGGATATTTATAACTGCATCCAAAATTCAACCCAATATGACTCTAAAATTATATACCTAATTCGAATCAGATTTTAAAACATTTACCAAATGGGTCTTAGTGTTTTGGGTAATATCCTAACAGAATCAAAACCTGAAATTTCAAAATTAAATATTTTTAATTTTGGATAATTTGGATACTTAATAATATTTTGAAATTTTTAATTTTATGATTTATCTTTATTGTTATATTTAAAATACATGAGTTTCAACATATTTTTATAATGTCTAAAATTAAAGACTTTTAATATTACTATTTTGTTTTATGTGTTTAATTAAAGTATTTTATTTTTAAAATGAAAACCTGATCTGAAGTGATATTATCCGAATTTGAGAATTTTTATTGAAAATGAAATTTGTATCGTATTATAAAATAGATCCGAATCCAAAAAATTACTAATTATATCCAACCCAAAAATTTCTAAATCCAAATAGATTTTATAAAGTTAAAAAAAAATACAATCTAAATCTGAACGGATACGTGAACGCCCATGACTCTACCAAACTACAAATCTAATATAAGCAATTAGGTCGTTTTTGTTTTTGGAAATTTTCCTGATGTCATGATGATGAAGAATTCACCGAACACTTTAGATATTGTCGTTTGTACTTTCGAGTGAAAAGAGATAGATGAATAGCCTTGTTTTTCATGTACTAAAAATGTTTTTATTCCAGGGATCCAATATATATATATATTGGGATCCCCATTTACTGAATTTCATTGTGTATCTTATTGTGTTGTATTAAAATGTTCCCCCAAGATTTGACATTTTATTTGGCAAATACTTTCCGGGTGTATCGCGGTTAACAAGAATTTGCGGAATCGTGGAATTAACTGCGATGAACAATATGCACGGTGTGGGGCAGCAGAAGAATCGATAAACCACGTCTTTTTCGAATGCCCTCCAGCGATTCAAACTTGGACCATATCTAGGATCCCCTCGAATCCAAATGTCTTCCCAATGACATCAGTTTTCGCAAATTTAGACTTTTTTTTTGGCGTATTCCGAAAGAGGTACTAAATAATTATTATCCCTAGATTTTATGGTATATTTGGAAGAGTCGAAATGATAAACTATATAATAATAAAGATTGGACAACCCAGGAAATATTACGTATAGCAGAAACAAAGGATAGGATATGGGAAGATGCTCAACTATCAGAGGAAGGGACTCACTCACAGGTTATAATTTCTCCACAGGAAACTTTGGAAAAGGAAGGATGGTGGTGTTATGCAGATGGGGTCGGAAGGACATTGACTTTTTTTCAGGAAATGGTTGGTTTTGCAGTAAGGAGGGATTTATGGACGTATTGATAGGAATACGAAATCTGGATCGTAGTCTTTCATCCTTACATGCAGAAATGGAGGCTTTGCTATGGGCCATGGAATGTGTAGCTCTTTGCCATCGTCAAGTGACTTTTGCGATAGATTGCTCTTAAGTGGTGGAGATGATCTCCAACCCTAAAGAATGGCCTGCTTTTTCACAATATCTGGAAGCCTTGAAGAATGGAGAGGATGTTATGAGACATTCAATTTGAAACTCATCTCACACGCACAAAATCAACAGGCGGATAAATTGGCACGGAATGCTCAAATCCACCCTACAGCGATGACATATATTGATTCCACCCCACCAGCTTAGGTTGATCGACTTATTTAAATGCTTTTTCAATTGTGTTGGCAAAGAAAAAGAAAAATCTTATTGTGTTGTGTTTCTATATCATTAACTCTTCAAATCCTCATAATTAGTTTTGTTTTAATTATTTTTTGTTAGGAAAGAGAATTGCTTTGGGAAAATTTGGGTAAAAAATAAAAATTAAGATCCAAATTAGTAAATCAACATATATAATTCTGAATCCAGACAATATAAACCAGTCAATAATATCCCAATATATTTTTATATTTAACCGAATTTTATATTAAATAGTTATATAAAACATCAAAAATATAGATTATTATAATAATATATGAAATAATTATTCTAACACAATTAGTAATAAACAATTATGCATATTTTATATTTTGGATAAAATTATGATTTAAATGAAGAATTTTTTTTCATTTATGAAAAATTAATATTAGATTCTAATATCCAAATTTTAAATTTCTAATTTATTATATTTTGTGTTTAACTAATTTATTTTTTGTATATTCTTAGTTTAAATGAACTAATATTATTGTATACATAAAATTTTCATTTTTATTTTATTATGTTTATATATATATATATATAATGTAAAATTTGTTCATATATATAATGTAAAATTTTTTCATATATATAATGTAAATTTGTTCATATATATAATGTAAAATTTAACATTATATATATATATATAATGTCAAATTTATTATATCTTTTGTGGTTAACTAACTTATTTTCAGGTATATTTTTTATTTAAATGAACTTTTATCGTTTTAAAAATTAATATTTATTCATGTAATTATAATATCCAAAATTAAAATTTTTAATTTAATAATTTTTTTTTATTTAACTAACTTCTTTTGAGGTATATTCTTATTTCAAATAAATTTTATCATTTTAAAACATTTTTTATTACTAATTTGCAGCTGTAAATACATAAAATTTTCATTTTTAGTTTATTAAGTTTATATATATATATATGTTATATATAATGTAAAATTTGTTCATATACTTCATAATTCTATTATCCAAATTTTGTAATTTATTATATATTTTGTGGTTAACTAACTTATTTTCAGGTATATTTTTTATCTAAATGAATTTTTATCATTTTTAAAATTATTATTTATTCATATATTTAATAATTATAATATCCAAAATTTAAAACTTTAATTTAATATTTTTTATAGTTAACTAACTTATTTTGAGGTATGTTCTTATTTCAAATAAATTTTATCATTTTAAAATATTTTTTATTACTATTTCGCAGCTGTAAATACTAGAGGAAAATACCTTTTTGATTTTGAGCGGTTTGATGTGATGTAAAGCGGTAAAAAATGTTTCATGTGATTATTTTCAAACACTAGCAACTGCTACCATCTTCAAAAGCTGTGTTTGCAGTGATAACGGAAAAACTAATCAATCCCTCACTTGGGATAAATTATGGTCAGTTCTCCATCATAATGATTGAATGGAGTTTTGTAAGAACAGAATTTGTGGGGAGGCCAATATTTACAGTGGGAGAAGGTGGTGAATCATGAGATTTATAGCTTGATTTAAGTTGGTTTAAAGTTGTGATGGTTTTTTTTTTTTCAATTAGAGTTTATGATATACATTAACAGTATATTGAATGTGAATGGAAAGAGAGGCGAATCAATGGATACTGGATTTTACAAGAGACAACGGTGATGGCATCGCTGAAGAATTTGATGGAAAGTTAATTAGTTAACACTGTATTTGAGTTTTAATTTGGAATTTGTTTAAAAAAAATCTATAATGAACATTTGAAAGTGGGCATATATCTTTTCTCAGTTCTTATTGGTGGATTTTTGTGGTGACATGTTTCAGGTTTTTGTTAGAAAAATGCATTTATGTTATAAATTGGGACGTGGCAAGATTTTGTAAATGATGTGGCCATCCTGGAAGCATTGATTGACAGTTAATTACCATTAGTTACATGATTTTTATGTCTATGTAGAGTGCTTTAGAGAGTTTGGAGGTAATCTTTTTTATGCTTATGTGGAGTATTTGAGAGAGTTAGGAGGCAATTACTTTTATACAAAAGAGACATTTGAAATTATTTATGCATCAAATACATTTTTTGCGTTTGGAATTTACAGTTTCTCTCTAATTCTTAAATTTTGAGATTGGAGATTCATTTGAAAGAACTATGGACTATGATGTTCGGATTATATATCCAGCTGGAGAGGAGAAGACCAGAGTCAATCTACCCGTGCAAATGATGCTTTCAATTGGATCAAGAGGAAACACTAGGTAATTTATCATCTCTTATTCCTTGAATTGTTTAAAATTCGAAAGTTAGGACTAATATTAGACTGTTTGAAACGATAACATTAATATATTACGTTTAATTTAATTGATTATCAAATTTGATATTTTGTTGGTAAAATAATTAATTATTTTTCTTCAGTTAAATTCTTTTGAAAATAAAATGGTAATTTATGGAGATAGATAAAAAAAAGTAAAAAGAGAAAATGAGAAAATAAAAATTGAATGAGTTATTCAAGGTAGCGATTAGCCAACCAAGATTTTCTGTAAGAAATGTTTTTAAACCAGACTGACCCGGTGATCAGACTGGATTTAACCATAAACCGGATATGTGACCGGATTGGATTTTAATCAAACCCAAAAGATAGTGAACCGGATAGAAAACCACTTAAAACCATCAAAAATTTGTAAGTCAGATGAATCAGTTGATCCTGATTTAATAAATATTTAAAATTTTAAATATATTTGCATTAGTTTCTTTACATTTTTAACCAATTATGTACATTTTATACTATAAAAATTAATTAAAATCAACAAAATCATATATTTTTATTTTAATATCTACAAATATAATAAATTATAATTATGGATAATATTTTACTATTTTTTATATTTAGATATTAATAAATATAAATTTTGTAAATCATGTTTAACCAGGGCAGACCTTATTGAACCATGACTCAAATAATTATCTGGTTTGATTTTCGGTCGGTTTTAAAAATATTGTCTGTAGTTATGTTTCTCCTTTTTTGTTTTGAATAGTGTTTTGAAAACCAGACCAACCCAGTGGTCAAACCAAATTCAACCATGAACCAGACATATGGCTGGGTTACTTTTCAATCAAACCCAAAAACTTTCAAACCGAATAGAAAAACTATTTAAATTGTTAAAAACCCGTGAATCGGATGAATTAAACGATCTGATCGATCCCGTTTAAATAAATATCTTAAAATTTTAAATATATTTAAATATATTTTCCTTGAAACTTTTATTTGAAACTAATTATATATGATTTAATTTTTCATTTATACTATAAAAATACATTTAAAACAGAAAACCATACATTTTTATTTTAGTGTCTATAAAACATAATGAAACTATTATAATAAGTTTTTAATATCTTTTTATTGGATAATTCCTTTATTTAAAAAATAATATTTATTTGATTCATATTATTTTAATTAGATTAAAAGTTATTACAAAGTTTTATTATTTAATTTAATATTTTTAGTATTTTTATGTTTATATATATTTATATTATAATTTTGGATAGTATCTATTATATTTATTTATATATATTATAAATTAAGTGAATCAGATTGACCTGGTGAGACCATATTAAACCATAACGAAAACAATTATCTGCTTCGCTTCGAGTTCGGTTTAAAAAAGAAATTATATTTATAGAATAAGGTGGCGGTCTAGTGGTGTTTTTCTTCATAAGGTTTTGGTGTATTTGTATATGTAACTCTAACTTTTACATATTATTCAACAATCATGATAATATAGAATGGTATGAATTAGTTTATTTATATACAAAGATCATAGCAGCCTGTGACACACCGGAAATTTGAAGCTGGTGGAAGTCAAAACCGTAAGGTGCCTCTATGATCTAATAGTCCAAAAGAATGTCTCATGTTGTATATTCCTTTGATTTGCTTATGCAGATCCGTTTAACTGTCCATATTGAGCTCATGAAGATGAATGTTGTCAGTTGAGTTTTCCGTTGCAAAATCTCAAGAAGATATTGATGCAGAAGGCGTAAACGATCATCTCCACCAATTCCGTTTGACAACATTCCATTGCTGACATTCTCTGTTCTATTTTTGGATTCGTCCCAAAAATTTCAGCTCAAAGCAATGGATGACATTCTCTGTTCTATAAGAGTGATTCATTGATATTCTTGGTTTGCTATGAAGAATCTTTGAAACACATGGTATTGTAAGTTTTAGCCTACATTGACCCTTTATTTCTAGTTGCTTTGTACAGATTTGAAAGATGCTTATTCTGCTTGATCACATGGTCGAAAGAAAACACAATTTTCCTGGGAACACAAAACTTAATTCTTTAAAAAAAATTTCTCAATATGAGAACGCTTAAACAATGTGTAGTCCTGAAAAGATTTAAGTTTCCGTAAGGTTAGAATTTTGTAAGAGAACCTGATATATACATATTCGTTAAAGTATATATATGTGATAAACTGATAATCATAAAACAAAAGAAAAATGACTGTTATGTAACTAAATCGCCAACTTACACCTTATTAACACATAAAATTGATAAATGGTGAAATACATAGATGACTAAACTAAAAGAGACACCGTGACTAGATGCCACAATGTGACAGTGGCCCTGTTTGTTCCTGCACTGATTTCTGTGACCAACAGCAACGATAATGACAAAGGAAAAACATGCGATAAAGATAAACTAGACAGTAGACAAGGTTAAAATTAAAAGCAGTCGCTGACTATTTTTTCGTAAACAAAAAAAAAAGAGTAGTTATTGTCGCTGATTTTTTTTTACCATTTGATTAATTGAATTCTGCTTTCCCCAACGATAACAAAAGCAAGGTGGGATTTCTGAGATGGTGCTCTGATTGTCGTGGTTATGATGTAATTTCTTATCGCTGCAGCTGGTCGAAGTGATTGTGAAAAAAAAACAGGGCCGAAGTTGAACCTAGAGAAACACTATTATTTCCTCAAATAAACCGTCGCTCTTCAGTCTCCACCATGTATTATGTTTTCATAAGAGTTAAATCTGGTCGTTTAATATTTTGTTGGTAGCGTCAGCATAATGAACATAACTAACGATATGAATTACGTTGACGTGAAAAACCTAACTACAATCAACATAAATAGGCCAGCGGATCAGACAAAAGGTTAAACTAATAATACAAAAGCTAACTCCTCAATCATTGAAAACATCATTTTAATTGTAATTTAAAATAAAGAACTGCATAGATAAAAAAAAAAACTATTTAAAATCTATACCAAAAAAATTGCATGACTAAAACATATATATTTATATTTAATATTAAATTTTAGGTTAAGTTATCTAAAGAGAAAATTTGGATAAATGCTTTAATTTGAGATTATAATTTAAAATTACACCATCTTTTTATAGTATTGAAAATTACACTTTTTCATAAGTATAATGACTAAATTAACCTAATTAACATTTTTAATAAATTTAATATTTAAATTTCTTTTATAAACATAGACATATATAATGAATAATATATAATCAATATTTATATATTTTATTTACATTATGAAATATCTGAATTTAATTAGAATTTGATATCTTAAAATTTTTACTTTTGGATTTTCAATTTCTGATTTTTTAGAATTTATTAATTATTATAATATTTTTATTTTTAGATTATTATTTTTTTTTTACTTTTGAAAACAAGAAAACATGTTAATTTCATTTTTGGCTAAGTTTTATTTAAACATAATCTTTGAAAATTTCTTAATTGATCAAAAGAGTTATTTAATTTAAAAACAACTCAATAATAAATATAAGAAAAATTTTAGGTAAGTTATTTATATAGGATTAATTAGTAAAAGAAATTTTTATTAGAGATAATTTTAAAATTTTCAAATGTTATTCAGTTATATATTTTATTATATTTAATAATTAAATATATATTTATTTTAAATAAGTTAATTAGAATATTAATATTTTGGAATTTTAAATTTTATTTATTAAAATATGGTTTAAAATAGTCTTATTACATATAAATAAGTGTAGTTTTCAAAAAATTAAAAAAGCAGTGTATATTCCAAATTTTAAATCTTAAATATGCTATTTTGTTAATTGTTCTTATCTAAATTATATTTTATATTTCATAATTAAAAAACCCAATAAACTCATAAAAATTAAAGAAAATTTTAAATTAATTTAGATTACTTAAAAGTTATGAAATTAAACCCTTTAAATATTTTTTTATATTTTATTAATTTGTTAAAATTGTATATCATTTTATATTATGATTAGTAATTATTTTATCATTTCATTTTATTTTCAAAATAATTTCATTTTTCTTTTTTAATAAAAATATTTTTTTTCTTTTCTTTTTAATTAGAAAATTAAATTTAGAATCTTTTATTTTGTTTAATTAGAAAAGGTAAATACACAGGTATCATTATTAATTTATTAAAATTATATATAATTATTTTATTTGATAATTAGTAACTATTGTATAATTGTAGTTTATTTTTAAAAGAAGTTGATTTTTTTTCTTTTTATTTTCGTTTTTAATAAAAATCGACTATTAATTTTTTCCTTGTAAATAATAATTAATTTCATTTTATTTTATTAAAAACCTAAGTTGACAATTTTTTTTTGTTTAATTATAAGTATATATATATATATATGAAAATCTAATCGATTAACTTTAACATCATATTTTTATTAGTTATTAAGGGATTCTTTATATAATAAGATATGCTTCCTTACAAAATAGTCTTAGGCTTATTGAATAATCAATAAAGGTAAAAACAACGACACAAAATATTGAAGCCCAAAATAAAAAGAAAGCCCACGAAACATAGTGCTGGTAACTTGTATTATAAGGAACATGCGCTGCATACACCAAAGAAAATGGTTCTTTGATTGAATCAGAAGTGAAGCTTAACGGGATATCGGTCAATGCAGTGTAACCAAGGATTACCAACCGCAGGCTTGACATTGTGCAGAGCCACCCAAACCGCACTGTTACACTTAAACCCACTTCCAAAACCAATCTGCCAAACCCTGTCCCCTTTCTTCATCCTCCCTTTGGCTTCTATATAAGCAAGTTCATACCATATTGTGCTCGAAGAAGTGTTTCCAAATCTGTGTAATGTCATCCTCGACGCCTCGACATGTGTTTGCGAAAGCTGCAGATTCTTCTCAAGCTCATCAATCACTGCTCTACCACCAGCATGGATACAGAAATGATCAAACGCAGCTTTTAAATCACGTCTGTAAAGCTTCATCTTAGGATTAAACAACTTCTTCCAAACCAAACTCACTAAAAACAGAATCTGCTGGCTTATAGGAAGAACCAAAGGACCCAAAGTAGTGATGTTCTCCTTAAGCGCTTCACCAGCTATAGCCATAAGATCTTTCGACAAAGCAACACCCATCCTCCCATTATCGTCCTGTTCTTGGTACGCACAGTTGAAAGCCTTCTGATCAGCTCCTGTATGAGTCCTAACCGTATGAACCAGCTTGTACTTGGACCGTCTACGATCACTAGACTTGTTCGAAAGCAAAATCGCTGCTCCACCGAGACGAAACAAACAATTCGCGACCAAGAAGGCTTTATTGTTCCCAAAATAGCTGTTCTGAGTAATGTTTTCAGCGCTAACCACAACAGCATAAGTGTTCCTATGAACTTGCAACATATCTTTAGCTAAATCAATGGCGATAACACTAGCACTACATCCCATCCCACCGAGATTGAAACTTTTAATGTTCCCTCTAAGCTTATACTTGTTAACAATCATAGCGGACAAAGAAGGAGTGGGATTAAACAAGCTGCTGTTGACGACCAAGACACCAATATCCCTAGGGTTTATTTTGGTATTCTCGAAAAGTTTGTCCAGACAACCAAACATTACCTGCTCTGCTTCCTCACGCGCCGCCACCATGGTGGTACGAGGAGGGATGCGATGTAAACCTTCAGGGAGATAAGTCTCTTCACCTAAACCCGATCTCTCAAGAATCTTGCTTTGAAACTCGAGAGAAGACTCATCGAAAACATCGATGAGCTTAGCATGTTCCATGAAATGCTTGAATGTGACTTTAAGACTTTCTTGAGGGAGATAACAAGAGAAGTCCACGAAGTAAACGGATCTGGGACGGGTCATGAAGAAGACGGTGGAGCCAAACACGGCTAAAGCAGAGAGGAGGATGACAGCGACGAGATTGTACTGCAAATGAAGCCAAATCTGGTAAAAGTCGTCTAGTGTTAAACGAGAGATCTCTATTATTACAAACGCTATTAACGGAACAAGACAGAGCTTGAAGAGATGTGTGATCAGGTAATGGTAACCGAGCTTGACGTATTTCATGGTCACGCTTTGTAAGAAATTCGGAAGCTTTCTTGACCCATTCTCGTTACGGATGTGTACCGATCCTCCATTGACTGGCTCTGAAGCTTCCATTGGCCGAGTGATGATTGCTTCACAAGGAATCTCCAACAAAAGTGGAAAATAAAATAATGACCTTAACTTTCGTTTTAAGACGAGTGTATGTGTGTGTATATGTAGAAGGGCTTTTTTAAAAAAGTGGGTTTAGTGAAACGACGTCATTGATAAAGAAAAGAGGAAAACAGTTGATCTGCCAAAAACTTATGTTATGATTTAGAAAGAGAGCGAAGAAGAAGAAAATAAAATGTCTTTTTATTAGATTTGTTTTCCTTAAGCTTTTCTTGTGTTTGTGTTTGTATGTTTTGTATGAAGAGAGTATATATAGCTAAAAAAGGTATCGTACCCGAGTCACAAATAAAGATCTAGTCAAGTTGAAGGTCAAGGACCAGTGGAAAAAAACGTGTATTTTCCTTTTATAAAACAGCTGTGTAATGACGAAATTATCCTCCGATTGAAACAAATTAAATGAAAACCAAAAAGAAAAGAAATATCGAACCGTTTTCTGGGTCTCCCCAATTAGGACTATGATCGCTTATGAATTGGTAATAAACATATTGCAGTTGTTGAATCGTCTCGAACCGTAAGTAAATTAGAAGAAATTGAAATCGAGAATAGTAAATTTGTCTGTTTCTGGAGTGGGAAAATTACGTACAAGTTAAAACTGATATTGAGATTATGGACTAAAATTCATTATTTTTTTGAAAGAAACTAAAATTCATTATTGAGGATTTAAAAATCATTATGTTGACATTTGTATGCGCATGTTTCCACATTGATATTTAAAGACGACGGTTTGTTTTGGCAAGGATATAATGAACAACAACATCAACATGCATTTTAAATGCGATGTCATATGTATAATTAAATGTTGAAGATATCAATAGAGGAAATAACTTTGTTGATGATAAAAGTTATGATATAGAAGATGGTTGGACTAGATAAAACGGATCTCAAAACAATATTTTTAAAAACTTGAAGATATATATAATAAATGTTAAAAATATGTATTACAAAAGTAAGAAATTATTTCATAT
Organism: Sisymbrium altissimum; assembly: GCA_900406495.1. Lineage (NCBI taxonomy): Eukaryota > Viridiplantae > Streptophyta > Magnoliopsida > Brassicales > Brassicaceae > Sisymbrium > Sisymbrium altissimum. Next base: position 52,563 of record OVBI01000718.1, read on the forward strand.
TAGTTGATATCAAATAACTATCACAATAAATTTGTGGGCCATCGGATTGAATCCAATATTATGCACTTCTTTTTTAATATACGAAATTTATAACTAGAAAGGGAAAGGTTTCTACTTTGGTGCTCCCTCATATTTTTAAGATCATTTTGTAAATAATAACCAATTTAGAAAGAAAAAGTTACAGAAATGTAATTGTAAAACATATTAACACATAACACACCTCAGATAATATAATACTCGAGTAAAATCAACTGTTAAACTACCCAAAAAATATTTAGGTTAGGTCAAACTAATTTAAATAAAAAATAACCAAAGTACATTTTTTGGTAGAATTACTATATCATGAATAACTATATGTCAGTATTGGCGACACATATATAAATATTCTAAAAAATGATACACGTAAGAGATATATTTAAATTTGGGCGGATAATTTGGTTTTGTGGGCCTATTTAGTCACATTGGCTAGTTATTGTTGAAATAAAACATAATTTTATACTTTTACAAAATAAAGCTAAGAAATTTGATGCAAATGGAAATACCTCCATACGAACCGATACCCACGGTTCTTTATATAAAAGAAATATTGGTTATTTTTTAGAGAATCGGAACCAATCCAAACCGGTCATTTTGGATTGCCTCTGGTTTGGTTATTCGATTCTGGTTAATATGACCAGAGCTTAGAACATCAGGATAAACCTAAACTTTGGAAATGCGACTCTGATTAATTGGTTAACGATGTAGACGTTTTTTAAACCATCAAACCATCTATCCATTCTCCACATTTGGAGTATCACAATTAAAGGCTTATCATTCTTGTGAAACTACAATGCTCTACGTCCGGATACCAATCCATTTAATACCAAAATGCTACATATTATTTTGAGAATGTTATAAAATTAACAAAAAAGCAATAGTTAAACTCCAAAGAAGTTGTCTTAACAGAGATACAAACCATATGCCATTGATGTGATAGTCAATCGTGAATTCATCTATGTCTTACATTCTTCAATTCTCTCATATAGAACAACACTCCAATCAAATCTGCACACTAAATTTAAATATTGTATCAAAAGCAAAATAAACTGCAGCATACCAAAATATATAAATTTCAAAAAAGTAGTATAAACTTACTAACTAAAACACTGAGGTCCAGTGTTCCATCGAGTATTAAATAAAATGGGTAAATTTCTGGCACGGTTCCATAGGGGGTGATTAACATTCTTCACCATACTTAAATCAACTAATATTATCTTATAAAGATGGTTGGTTGCTCGAACGAAAGCATTGTTATCTACAACTAGAAATATCATAATTTAAATTCAAGTATTTTCTTTTAAAAACTTTTTCTAATGTACCACAAATTTTTTTTTAATACCGCATTCTATCCTTCAACCATAAAAGATAAGTTTTAGACACAATCAAATCAAGCCGAGAGCATTTTAAAAAAATTATGGCTTAGACGATCGATTTATACTTTAATTTAATTGATTGTCCATCAAAATCATGCCAAGACCATTGTTAGGAACATCGAAGACCCGCTCAACCTTCCCTCTTATATGCCATCCACTAATACATGGCTGCAACTCAGAAAATTGATGATATTATTCAATGATTAGATGAGAAAACAATAATTGGCCTTTTGAAAATTAGAATATTTTTGTGTTCGAACAAAACGAAAGAAAGAACAAATGTTGTGAGTTTTTGAGAGAGGAGTTTGACAGAAGTTGGAAAAGTAAGTTGAGTAAATGATGGAAATAATGAGAGGAGTTGGAGTGAAAATAAATGGAGTAATAGAGAAGTTAGTGGAAGAATGGAGTAATGAAACGTCGTGTCAATTTTAATGAAAATTGTAAAATGTATTTAATAAATAACACACGAAATCAGCCTAAAACAGATCTATAAAACCAAATTTCTTCGAAGGTACACTATTTCCTTGTAATCCTGCAACAAACATTAAAAACAAATATAACCATCATAGTTTTTCCTAGTTCTCTCAGTTGTATGAATTGAATTCACAAAGCAACATAGTTTTCCTTAGTTCTACCAATTTTACAATTCAGTCCAAAAGCCAACACAATTTTTCTTAGTTCTACCAGTTATACGAATTCAATACCAACATATCTTTCCCTACTTTTAACAGTTCTACGAGTTCAATTTCAAATAAAACCTAACTCATATCTAATTACTCATTGTTCAGTCCAACTACTTTCCGCCGTTGACTCTTTAAGGTACCATCAGTTAATGTGATCATGGTTTGGGGGTTTTCCACTTTGTCATCATTCCCAAAAATCATATCGTTCTTAAGAGTTATATTTTCCTATTGAATTATATAGAATTGTGTTGAAGAGGGAGTTAAGTCTCACAATTGAGAAAGAGTACTGAATTGTGTTGAAGAGGGAGTTAAGTTTCACAATTGAGAAAAAGTAGTTATTGAGTTTGTTATTTTGAACTTCAACTCAGATTGCGTTTGGGTTTAGATTGATCATTTTGAATTAGAAACTCAGATTGCACAATAAGATCCATTCAAGTTGGGTGGATGAATAAAACTCAAGTATAAAATATTAATTTTTAGAATTTAGTTAGGGTAAATAAGTAATAAAGCTTTTTATTTGATAAAGTTATTTTAAAAAGAAATTTGTTCACTCTTCTGATATAGATTTCCATTTCACATGCCTGCTTCTTGATTTATGGAGATCCTCTGTTTTGTTCTTGTTGTGTAACACTTGATTTCTTTTATCAATCAATTCCAGACGAAAAAAAAAAAAATTTCCATTTCACATATAGGGGCATCTCAGATTTTCTTTTAAAATGGAAAAGCATTAATAATTTTTGACAACTCGATTCAATCTGTAGGGTAACAAAACAACATAATCAACTTCATTGGAGTGTGTATGGACTGCTGTGCGCATATCATTCTTTCTTTAAAGGAGAGTGCTTGCAAAATAGTTTTTGGTACAAAAATAATTCAAACAAATAAATGTTTTTATGTATGCTATTATAGAGGGATATATATGTTCAACTATCAGTATTTATTTGGTGTGTTTTCGAACTAGAAAGTGGTTGATGTTATTAAATTTGACAACTAAAACTTACTCTTTTAGATACACTCGTCTTGTAAAGACTGTTGTTCTATTTTGGACCAACAAAAAAAGAAATATATATTGAAGACTTGTGAATTTAGTGTGCTTTCAAAACAGTTTGTGTTTTAGAGGGTAGAAATCAATTTTAAGAATAAAAGTAAAATTTGTCCCGTGTTTAAAAGTTATGGAAATATATTTTTGAGAAAAAATTAATTTAATAAAAAGATATTTATATTTTAAATTTTAAATTTGCTTAAATTTATAAATTTAATTATTTTTTGTAAAATATATTTATAGATTTAAAATTTTAATATATGTTAAAACTTTGATTTTTAATATAGTATCATATAATTAGTTAAATTTTAACCTATTAATGATCAATTACTTTTTTTTTACTTTCTAGAAGTTGAAATAAAAAATATGTTAACTTTAGTCAAAATTTATTATCATCGGATTATGATCATAATTCGTGCTATAATTTATTTTAAAATTTTAATTATCAAACATCTAAAATATTTAAATCATTTTATAATCCCACATGTATTCTATTATCGAATAATATATATATAGAGGAATTAATAATATTTCAAATTTTATTAAATTAATAATATATCTGTGTAATTTTAATATTCTCCATTTTTAGCATAGTAAAATATTCATTTTTAAATTTAAAATCATTATTATAAATTTTGAATAATAATTTTCATAATATTCATGTTTCTTAAATCATAAAGAACAAATTTACCAAATTTCAAGAATGAATTTTTTTAGAACAAAT
>OVBI01000719.1:0-56398 GCA_900406495.1 Sisymbrium altissimum
ATTTTTGGTTTAGATTCCTAATTAATTATAGAGATGATTGGTTTAATATAATAATATTTAATTTTTTGAACCAAATTATTATTGGCATATTTTGTAATTGTTCTAGTAGATCAAGCATATTTTTAAAATGACTCTAAGAATCCTTGTGGTGATGACACATCATGATGTCATATATGTTAATAACACATGAATATAAGGTTATTTTTTAAAATGGATCCTCAAATAATATATAGGGGATTACAACAGAGTATCTCCACTCCTAAATATGAGATATTATATCAATTGTATATTGCAGATCTTTAGGATATTATTACGTGATGCCTAAACATACGGAAACTTGATTGTCTGAAGATTTAATTGTGTGATTGCCTTAACATATGGAATACAGTCCATTACAAATGTTAGCCTTTATGAGGGATGTAATATGCCAAGCGGAAGTTGCACGAACATCCTCAGTAGGAGGCTTCATTAGTCTTTGAGGTGGTGGTGGTGATCTGGTTCCCACCAACGACAATCATCTGGTTCTCCCTCATGGGGTATAATGCCGATGGAGAATCCAGATGGTTACTGACTTCAAACGCTTAGATACTTTAAAGAATCAACTGGACAACATACAGAGAAGATGATCGCAAGCACAAACGTATCACGTGCCATCTCCAAAACAATCGTTTATGGTTTTCTGTCACAAGTAGTAGTGAGTTCGTTGGTTTCTTCTTAATGTTCCCAAAGTGACTCGCCTTATAGAGGCTTTATAAAGGACTAAAGGTTCGTCTTCCCAAACGCTACGGTGAAGAAAGTCGCTTATTATGGAATGCCGATGAATAATCAGACCCCGTGTCATCTTACCAACGCGGACCAATAATATCGCGACAGCAGGCTGAATGAAATGAGACGCGAAAAACAAACAAAGCCCGTATCATATCCCAACCAATGATAATGTGACACGTACACGGTGAATCATGTGGGACGCGAAGATACAGAGTCAAAGTCATGTTAGACTCCCAGAACCAATCACATCGCGCGCAACATGTACAGCACTCAGTCAATTAGAGATCTCTGATCTTGCGTTGGATTAATCTTGACCGTCCGTCCGTTTTAAGATAATGGGCTTCCTTCCTTTACCGGCTCTTGTTTCTTAAAACCCAACACTATTAACTTAATGGCCCATTTATAATATATAGCTCTCTACATTAATATAAGTTATATAACCAAACCCATTGTTTCCCAATATTTATCCTCCTTTTTTTTTAAATTTGATAAGATCGAATCACTTTTTAGAATAAATTCACATATATAGTATTTGTATTATAATTTTTTTTTGTAGCATATGTGATGAGTGCTTGTGGGTACACAAAAACGAATATTTAGGCTTTATGGGTTTGGTAAAGGCCTTGAAAGAGATATGAATCACTCAACTTTTATTAGGAATATATCAATTATATGGTGCTCTTCTTCATTATTACAATAATCCCTATGACTGCCACTAATCTAACCAGCATATATATATATATATATATATATATATATATATATACCAAAAAGAATATATATTCCTAGAAAATATATGATCTATGTGGTGATATCATGGTTTCATTACTATTTAAATCAAAAATATACATAACAAGAAACACTATTTTTGAACATTTAATTATAACAAGAAACACTTTCTAGCCAGATAAAAAATACAAGTAAACATTTTCACACGTTGAAACAAGAGCTTAGCTATATAAACATAATTATAATTTTCTAATTAATTGAACTATATATGTAGTCACGAGATTTGAAGCCAAATGTAAAACAACTTAACGTATACATGTATCTATATTTACATTCATATATTTTGTTAAGTTGGGAGCAAAATAAAGCAAATTGAGAATATGATGGAGAGAGGTGACAGAAGAGGGTCCATAGTGCATGTAGTTGACTTTGATAATGTGTTTCTCATTCATTTTTCTATAAAAATAATATTAAACTTTATTGTAAGATTGATAATAATATTTCTATATATTTACAATTAAAATTATCCATAGCTTTTGGTTGTGTTTCCAAAATGAATAACAACTTTTCATTACTATCTCTCCACCTCCTTACTTCTATAGTTCTATATAACTCGTCTCATTTGTCTCTATATACTCCCACAATTTATGACTTGAAAACCGTAAGTTGTTAAAAAAAAACAATATGATCAGCTATAATGCAAAAATGTTAGCAATTTTCATTCTTCTTATTTTCTCTATCAGCTCCACTGATGTTTCAGACGCTACCCTTCGTCATGTCATGAATTTCAGATCGAATAAGGTAAGTTTTCTTTCATTTCTGTTTTACAATATAAAATATTATCAGAATTTGTATAATATATGATTCGTGTACTGCGGGTTATAAGTTGGTATTTGATTCGTTTATTTGATCGATCATATTTATGGAAACCTAGTTTGAGATTAATAATGGATTCACATAATAGATGTTTAAACAATTTGTTTGCGATTCAAAAGTGGCACAAAACGATGCTGCTAACGTTGTGTTGCGCACTTGCGCAGTGTGAGATACATAAAACATGTGTCGTTATCCTATTTTACATTCCAATTTTCAACGGTTTGTAAGTTTAACATCGAGATTATGAACTTTTTGAATAAAAAGGGTGTTGAGGAGGGTAATGAAATAAAGGAGAGCGAGCTTCCGGAGTTTCATCTCGACTATGCAAGAACCGGAGCCAATCAAGATCATGAACCAGGAAAAGGAAGACCTTAATCCAACTTAATTATTCATAAAATGATGAGCTTCATCAACTCTACCACTTTTACAAATAAGCTTTTTTTTTACGTGTAAACTATCTATATATACATACAGCAATATGATGTAATAGACGCCAAGCTTTTGGGCAAGGGTAAAGCTTGCATGAAAAGAAGAAAAGAAAATGGTGTGTGCATGTATATGGTACGGAACTAAGTTTTATTATCTTAAGTCCTGAACATTGAGTGCCATGTTAATTTCTAGATTAGTTTTTGCTTTTTAGACGAATAACTAAATCCCAAGGGATCTGATAAGGTAAAATGACGTGCTAAACAATCAAACTTATAAAGAGATAGAGAAAGTGGTTATTCCATTTTTTGTTATTTACTAAAATGGTACAATGATAGTATCAAATTACAACAACAAAAGAGAAGAGAGATGAAAGTTTGGTTAACTTAAAAGGGAATAAAGTTCTTTTCTTTAATCCCAATCAACATCTATTGACGTGGAGAAGTGTTCTTTATACATCTTGAAAATTTAACACTAAAACTCATCTTCTAAGGAAGCAAAAATAGAAGCCATGTTCCCCGAAACCAAAAAAAGGAAAAATAACTCTCAGATCCATACATTACAAGAAGGTTTGTTGTGCAAATGAAGCATTGTCACAAGGACATCATAGTTTCCTCCGAGCTTTCGCATGAGCTCCCAAAGTGTGGAGTCACATCATGAACCGAGAGCCTCAGTGTGTTCGCTTTCGCTGCGGCTGCAAAAGTTGTTGACGTCTCGAGACACTCGCTGAGATCAGCATCGCACGAAACCGAGACCCATTCTTTGTCGTCGTCTAGATACTTGAGCTCAAACGCCGCGGTTTCGAGTTTCAGCCTCTTGGCCACTTGCTGCTTCAGTTCTGTAATGCTTATTGAATCTGGTGAGATCTTGAACCGGATGATGTCTTCTCTGTATGTTGCCTTTATGCTCACGAGCTTATTATGGAGTGTTGTTGGAGAAGCTGTGTCTTGAGGGGACCAAAAATTAGTTATGTTCTTAGAGGTACTGTCGGAATCGTCGAGGGCCGCCGTTTGTTTGAATGCTTCTTGGTTTTGCGTTAGAAGCCGAAAACGCGTCTCGCAAATAGGAGTCACTGTGAAACACGAGACAGATGAGAGCAATGGTGATGGATGTTGAGATTTTGCAGTCCGAGGAAATGATGATGATGAAAAGGCTTCATTTTTTACCTTTGCAAGAAGCACGGGATGTTGATGACCCTGCACTGTCTTCTGCATCTCGGTTTTCGAGCTTGATATCTTGGAGATAACTCGTTGGCGACCTAGTGGCTGGTGGTAGTTGGTTTTCGATGGGAGAGACTTGGTGAGGCCATGGGCGAGAGGAGAGGGATGTTAGATTGATGGATCCATCAGCGCCTTGAACCGAGTCTATAACATGTTTTAGCCTCGTGAGAGATCGGTTCACCTTGTTGATCTTACGAGATGGCCACCGAGAGATACCGTGTTGCCGGCAAATGCGTTTCATTGTTGTTGGGCAAACTGAAAAATTAAAAAAAAAAAGCACAAGTTTTAGTTTGAGTTTGTTATGAACAGTTACCATTAGTAGACAAAATTAAAAGAACGTACCACCGAGGCTCTTGGCTGCATCTTTTAGACTACCAGCAAAATATTGCTGAAGCACTTCTAGACTGATCGTTTTCTCGGTTTTCCCGCGCTTTCTTTCTGATTTCTTCTCAGTTTTGGCCTCCGGTGAAGGATTCAGCGTTTGAAACCTCTCAAACACATCAGCAACTTCATTATTCTCCATAAGGTCAGAGTTTAAGCACAGCTTCTGCTCAGGTGCATTGAGCTGAAGGTAATCCTTAGAGATTGGTGCTGGATGATGTAACTGGATTGGTTCAAGTTTTGAGAAAACCATTCCGTCCTCTGAAGCTTCAACGACTTCAATAGACATTTCATTCTCACAGAGTTCAGTTCCAGAGACAACCTTGAGACTCGAATAGTGCTGCTTCATTGTCTGAAACAGAGAACCCAACAGACAATCTTGCTCACCCTTGCCTGTGATGGCCGGGGGAAGAAAGAATTCGAGAACGTACTCGTCGTCTCCTGTATATGTGCTCTTCAAGCAAACCGCGAAACAGCTAGTGAGCTTGAACATGCGTGCATAGTGTACTAATGGGTAGTCGGTTTTGCAGAAGCGAGTGACATCTCTAGAGAAACAGAGATTTCCAGACAGGAAAGCCCTTCCAGCAACACCTTGTCCCTTCTGCAGATGGTGTTCAGCGCAGGCGTCTCTGAAACCCCAAACATGAGCGTCCACAACATAAACCGCTAAATCACTAGTAGACATACAGACTTTCCCCATACAGCTTCCATCGAAGCTGGAACAGCTTTTCTTAAAACCGCCTCCAAAGGCTAGAACACTACGGTGCCTGCAAGGGACCCATGTCTGAGCTAAAGGCAGTTTGTAGGTCTCGCAGACGACAGTCAGTATCTCCAAAATCTCAGCCAGTGCATTTTGACGACCCTCGTTGCAGATCTGGTATAGGAGAAATCAATAGGAAATGAAAGATTAAAACGACAAGGAACAGCCCTTTAAGTGAACTCAAGACAGTTCTCGAAAGTTTTCTGAAAGAATACTCGAGATTTTTGACATTGGACTGGCAGATAACCTGAGTAGACTCGTGGTTCAGTATTTCCGAAGTTTTCAGATTCACGGCCTGCAGGCATAACAGAAAACGTTAACAATCACCAGGAAAACCAAAGGAAACCGATGAGAACCAAAAAAAGAAACAAAAAGAAACCCAAACCTCAAGCGCTCTACAAACTTTCTCAACCTCAGGTGCATAGTTAATCTTGGGAGAAGTCATAATAAGCTCGACAACACCAACACAGAGCTGCCTAGAAGGTTCAAAAACAGGCAAAGCCAAAGTCCCCTGAACATTATAATGCAAGGCGTGACCAAGGCGAGAGAACTCTTTGCTGGAGTAATACTGAACATTCGGTGTCCATTCAGGTAACTTCTTCCTGAAAACACGGCCAGGAAGACCAAGCTCACCGTCGTCACGTTCACTATCGAGGGAGAACATATACGTCAAAGAAACCATCCTGTATTGATGAAGGCCGTTACTATTGGGAGCAAGAACAAAAGGCTGGCCTGAAGTGGTAAGAACATAGCGTCCATGGTTTTTAACAGGCGCCCAAACCTGAGCGAGAAGGTGTTGTTGTCCAGTTGATTCTTTAAAGTATCGAAGCGCTTGAGTCATCTTGGCTTTGATAGCACAGTAAGTATCTGGATGATGATGATGATTCTCCATCGGCATTATACTCCCTAAGGGAGATGGAACCACCACATGAGTCTCCTTACTAACCTCAGATTCCGAACCTAATCAAATTCCAGATTAACACTAATAAAGATTCCTACGAGAATATTCGAAGCTGCATTATCCGAATCTAAAGAGAGAGAGAGAGAGAGAGCATATGGAGCGTTACTTGCAAGTAAGACGGAATAATCGGTGAAGCGAGTGGGAGCTACTCCTGAGGCGGAGCAGAGCTCGCCGCCGGCACCATCTCCGGAGGCGGCTTCGGAGAATGACCAGAGAGGTGAGAAAGGCTGTTCGGAGGAGGAGAAGATGACCGGAGACCTGAAACTCGACGCGAAACTGATCTGATCCAACGGCCAAGAACCGCCGAGATCCAAATCGTCAAGTTCCATCAACGACGGTTAGACGAGACCAACCAAATCTCGTCTAACTAGCAGTGGTAGTGCGACTGTCTCCGGAAGTTTCGCCGGACTTCTCGACGATCTCCTTGAAATCTCCTCGAAGCTCAAACACACAGAGAGAGAGAGAGGAAGGGAAGAAGCATAATAAGAGGAAGGAGGGCAAGTTGGGAATATTTTAAATTTAATTTAAGTACCAAAAAGACATTTGATTCCACGCTGTACCATTTTACCCCAACCACTAGAATATCTTCCCCATTCATGCAATTTTTTTATACTTTTCTTTTTTTCTGAATTATTTCCCTAGACTAAAAAAAAAATAAAGCATTCCAGTTTTGTATTTTTTTTACTCTGAATTTAGATGGAACATTGGCCAACCCAATGATCTTTTAGTTTTAGTACTATTTATTGACTATTGTGGAAGTTTCTAAAATTTATAATGATTGACCAGCTCTAGAATTGCCTTGACAAAAATTATATACACACAAGGTGGGAACTACTGTGTTACTATTTGAATAATAGTCCATTCATTTTAAATGCTCAGATACACAATTGGAAAATAAAATGCAATTGTTTATGACCGAGACGATTATGTATTAAAGCTTTGTATCACATTTCTATCATGTTATAGTTCTTGTTTAGACGTTTCTTACATGTCCAGCACCAAGAGAATCCCATATATCATATAGCATTTTTTTAAGAGCCTAAAAGCTTTTAAAAATATTAAATTAAGACGTAATTAGGCACTAAGTGCTTGTTGCGGGTGAGTAGAATAACAACGACTCGTATAATCAATTCCATAATAATGATGTTCTTAGCAAATAATTATGATAAACAAAGCAATAATTGACAAGACAAATAAAATAAAATAAAATAACAAAGCAATGATACTTAGAACTAAATGTGGACTATCATCTAAAGAGAATCTCACTTTGGAAAAAACTTGATAGTAAAAAGCTAATAAACCACTCAGCAACTTTCAACTGCTTACCCAAAGTGTTTCATTACTTAAGCCCTTTCTGCGATACACGATTAGTCCAAACAAATATTTTATTTATTGTGTCCATGTAGTGGGGAGGAGAGTTTACTAAATCTAATATTTTTGGTTTTCCATTAAATCTAATCTTTTTAATAAGAAGATATCGAATCCCTAGTTTTTCTTTCCTCTTCTAATTATAAACTATTGTTAACCAATTGTTAAACCCAAGAACAGAAGAAATGCTTGCAATGTAATTCCCACTTGTTACAAGTTGTGTTCCAAGTTGATGAATTGTTTGTCAATGGACGATTATCTGTCCTTGTCTTGCCTTGGGTAACTTTTTCTTCCCTACCTTCTTCTTACATGTCCAAATTGGACTAAACCAAACTGTAACTAAAAATTTCACGGCTCACCAAAACCTAACCGATAATTAAAATGCTAAAACCTAGTTTTGAACCAGCAAAATCAGCGAACATCATATATCAAAAGAAAAATAGCAACATAGAGAAGAGAAAAAACAAAATGATAAAAGAATGAATACTGAATAACATAATAGAAGGAGCTGAAACAATTTTTGTTTCCATCAAAATCCAAAACCTAAGTCTGTTAGCATGAAATTATCATGAAGTTTCTGAAACTTATGCCGCAGGGAAACTGGAACGCAGACTACACATTACACATTGCTGGTCATAACGCAGCTCCTTTCCAAATTCAAATTAATTACCAGCTCGTTTCTACGCAGTCGTTGCTGTTGTGGTGGGAGTTGCAATAATAAAGCTATGAAGAAATACTGCTTGCTTGCGATCTTCTTAGGTGAGTGGATTCAACTCATGTTTCTTTATTGTTTGCTAATGTTTTTTTTTTTTCAGATTATATATGGTTTGGTTCTACTAATGTATTCGATCGCTCAGTGTTCTAGCATTATCTGGAGATTTTGATGACTGATTTTGATTAGAATAATACTTATTAAGCTTTCTATCAATATATATAGATCATTAATTAAGTACATTTTTTTAATAACTAGTAGTAAAATTCTATTTTTAAAAATAATTAAAATTTCAATTTATCGTTACCTTTTTTTCTTTTTTTTTATTATAAAATTTGTGCGTTTATTTCATCATCATTTTTATTGTTAGTAATGTAATTTATTGTTTTTCAAAATTCTAAAAATTTAGAAAATAAAAACATTTGTGACGAAGAATAAATAATGATTGTAACGGTAGAATATGATTAATTATTATATGTTATTTATTAAATAAGTGAAATCGATGTATGAAGGTCTGTTATTTGATAAATGTTATTAATATTTGATAATTCATATGAACATAAAAACATTTTTCTAATATTTGAAGTTTTGAAATGTTAATGTGTTTTGAAGTTTTTACATGAAAACCTTTTTAATTTTTTGAAGTTTTGAAATGTTAATGTGTTTTTTTATATTATTATTGTTTTGTGATTTTGAAAAAAAAATATTATATCATTGATTTCAGTAAGAGGAGCACAAAATATGAAATATTTACATCTAACCTTTGTTTATTTTGTCTTTAGTTGTCATCGTTTATTATATGGGAACATGTAACTAGATATAAACACATTTGTTAGATCAGAAAAGAAATCTCAGCGACACTTTTTTTTTTTTTTTGGCAACAAACTCAGCGACACATTTTACAAAAATATTCAGTCATATTGAAACTTTTTTTAATGAACATTTATATATATTTAAACTACTGTACTGTATATCATTTAGAATTAGTTTAGTAGAGTTTTCTTTACAACGAAAGCTATGGATGATGCTGGTCTACTGTACCCGTTTCGAGGAGCTCAACAACGAAAGCTATGGATGATGCTGGTCTATAGAAGAGCCAGATCGATGAGATTGTTCTCGTCCGTGGAAGTACTAGGATCCCAAAGGTACAACAGCTCTTGAAGGACTCCTTATGCAAAATTGCTGCTCAGTCGGTTATTGCACACATCTGGAAATAGAGGAATAATGTGCTTCACAACAACATATATCTCTCTGCATCATCGGTGTTCAGAGATATTGACCGTGACATTAGGATAAAAATCACAGCAAGGAGGCACTGCCGACGGTTTGCCAATCTCATGCACCTCTGGATCAGATAATACCTTTCACTAGCTATTAGTTATCTTCTTAATGCTACCTTGTTTTTTATTTCTTTTTTGCCAAGGTACCATTGTTTCAATGTTCTGCAGTTCTTGTAAACCAGACTTTCATATATATGATATTTGCCGTTTTGCAAAAAAAAAAGGACTGTAAGCTGCTCGGTAATTTCGACCTCAACAGAATCCATGTAATTAGTCGACAAGAGCAATTTGTGGATGTCACAAAGAGTATGCCTTTTGAGGCAGATAAGACGGTATGGGGTGCATTATTGGATGCTTATAGGGTTTATAACAATGTGAGTCTTGCACATGCTGCAGCCGAAGCAATGTCGAGACTCGAACCAGAGAGCTATGTACGCGGACATGGGACTATGGGACGAAGCGTCTCAAGTGAGAATGACGATAGAGAGTAAAAGAATTCACAAGGAAAGAGTATCAAGTTAGGTTGGCTCAATATAAAAAAAGACTTAATTTTAAAAATACAAAAGACATAAACAAAAAAAAATCTGAAAAATACATGCCGGTAATCAATCACCTACTAATAATATTATAGAAATGAGAAAATATTTAGAAAGGCTTCAAAGCAGGGTAGTTTTCAAGTAGTTCTCTTTCTGACAAAGACTCTTTCTCGTCTTGTGGTGTCCAAAGTATTTCTACTGCCTGCAAAATTTTATGTTTTTTAACATGTTTCATTACTAAACTGTTGCCAAGTATTATGCAAACTTAGGGATACAGAATCTCTTACCATTATTCGACTTGTGGGTATCGACCCGAGAGTTAGTAAAGCTTCTTTGAGATCCGCAATTCCGTTTATTGGTTGCAGTTTCTGTATAGTACCCTTTGCAGCCACCAAGATGGTTACCTGACCATGTACAACAAGACTTGCTTTTAAACAAGAAAGATAAGCTATCAATTCCACAGATTTCCAAGAAAATCAAAGTACTATAGTAAACCACCCGTGCAAACATAATCTCATGCACTTACCACAATATATTCGTTGCTGAAACCGCTAGCTCTCAGAATCTTGGAGCTTTTTCGCTTGATGCTATTCACGTTAACAAGTGTCTCCTTGTGGAATTTTCTCCGTTCATCAATGGAGACTCGATTAAACTGATTCTCTCCCTCTTGTTCACTCTGCTTCACATCTACCTGAGAGTAGACGATTCAAAAATAGTGGTTAGGTTCTGCGTCTGAATGATCCTATAGAACACATGGCGCAAATCATTCCATGTAGACTTACTGATGAATAACAAGAGATGCAATAGTCCGGATGCCTCAACAAATTCAATGTTGCATCTGTAAGACACAAAAGAAAAAAGGAGTCGCACACACGATTTAAAGATAAAACTTAGAACATGGGAATAGGTTACCAGTTAAAAGATTGGCCAGGCCCTCTTTCGTGGATGTATCTGCATTTTCCGCGAGGCGATCGAAATCTTGTTGTATGGTCCTCCCTGAACCAAGCAACCCCACCTGAGAGGATACATATATACAAATTTAAAATGAAACAGAGAAGCAAATTCTCAGTGTAGAATGATTAATTAGCAGTAGAGAAATCATAACATGTATACTATAACTAAATGATCTGCTAAAAAAAGAAAACTCCTCATTGCAATTTTCAATCATGTAAAAGCCTTAAAGAAAAAACAAAAAGGATGTGCATTCCACAGCAATCAAAGAAATTAGGTCACCTGAAGTTTAACAACGCTGGTTTTAGCTTCATATAGCTCTTTGAAGAATTTAATAACAACAGAAAGGACCAAAAAAATATGAACCAAAACCACCCAAACAACAGATAACACCAAAAAAAGTGCTACGATCCATCCAGAAGAAAAAGAAAAGCGCAGAGACAAGAAGTTTGACCACCAACAAGAAGTAGAGGAAGAGGAAGAAGAAGAAGAAGAGGAACAGGAACAGGAAGAACAAGAAAAGGAAGAAGGCGACCACGAGAAGGCGGAACCGCCAATTCTACCACCGGACCAAGCCAAGTCGGCTAAGGAATCAGATTTTGCGTCTGCATTCAATTGTTTGTGTTCACGGGAGATTTGGAGACGGATCAGAGGATTTGGTTTGCTTTGGGGTTTGGAGAAAAAATGATAGTGAGTAGTAGTACGATGTTGTGTGTATGAGAAAGTCTGATTCCATTGATGAAGGGGAGTTAGTCTGAGCAAGGTCGAAGCACGAGTTAGTTTGAGTAAGGTCGAAACAGACGCCATATTAATAGATTCTTCTTGGATGCAAGAAAAAAAAAGGTTTCTGGCTAGGGTTTATGTTATGAGTCATCAAGCTTATTTGATTTTTACGGGGGAATTTATAGATATGAAATAAAGGAAATATTAGGAATCCTAAATATTTATTTGCAAATCTCGTAATATTTATTATTTTGCCGAGAAACACAGTTATTCCGACCAAGAAGTCTCAGGTCTTCGCAACCTGCCAGGACCAGCAGACCTAATGAAAGTGAGCGAAGTCTCACCAAAGACTGTAGGTTACTCGGTAACTTCGACCTCAACGGAATCCCACCAGCTCCAAGAGGAACCCCTCAGATCGAAGTCATGTTCGAAGTGGACGCCAATGGTATTCTCAACGTGAAAGCAGAGGACAAGGCGAGTGGTAAATAAGAGAAGATTACAATCACGAAGATAATGTTCATTTGAGAATGATCGAAGTCACGTTCGAAGATAATGTTACTGTATTTTACCACTCCAAGTCACGTGCCAAAGATAATGTTCATTTGTCCTACTTGAATAGCTTTTGGCTAAACAGAGGTGAAACTTGAAGACTGGTTTCAGTATTTCAATGTTTTCCAAATTTAGTGGAGCTGCAACAAAGCCTGTGGAGTTTTTTTAAGCCAGAGGAAAAAAGAAGAATACAAAATCTGTCTGGTAACTTTGTCCTCTCTACCTTCTTACATGTTCGAATGCCGAAGCCTAGTATTGAACAGGGGACAACATATATACTGTATTAAAGAAAAATAGCATCACAGAGAGGAAGAGAAAGAACCAAAATGATAAGGAGTGAACACTGAACAACATAATAGAACAACGTAAGAGCGAATCTCATTTGCCAAATCCAATTAACAGAATCACTTCTTTGAGAAATACCGAGTCGCTCCAAATCAGGCATTACATGAAAACAAAGTTTTGTAAACTGGAGATTTTCCAAGAACAAGATGGAAGAGACTAGCAATGAGAAAAGCCGGCCTTAGACAATACGCTCCAGCTCTCTGGCATAGCTTAGAGTCTGGTTGATGAGTTGCAGAGACGGAATCTCTTTGCATGGTGCAGTTTCTTTGGCTTTCTGGAACACAACAAACCCGTCCTTCACTTCCCACTCGGGGTGCTCCTATAAGATTCAATGAAACCTAAATTGCGTCAAGGATTCATACAAAAAAAAAAGAGATTCCAACACTTTGCACACAATGTTTGTTCTTTTACCTCTTTGACATAGGTTAAGAGTTCTTGATCAGAAGAGAACAGCAACATTTGTCTGGCATCGCTGACAGAGACATAATCATAAGCTTTCTCGCTGCATCCAGCTATTTCATCTCTGACAATTTAGTGAAAACACTAAAAAGGTGAGATAACAAGCGAGAAGGCATAAGACTGAACTAATTCAGAGAAGAACGGGATCATTGATGTTACCTTATGGTCTTTGCCAAGAGGTCCATGAAATAGACGTAGGTTGCATCAGGCGCGGTCTGTCTAGCACTCAAGACACGGTTATAGGCACCTTCCATGAAGGACTGCTCAAGCTCTACGGCATGCTTGATGCAAGGGTTCTCCAGTGTAGCCGACGAAAGTAACTCGAGCTCGGTGTGGAATTCAGCAATTCGGTTTTGTACAAGCAGCCTCAGAAGGTTCAGACCCAGGATAAGATTCTCCTGTGGAGATGCTGGAAGACGATCCCTGATGCAGAGAGGATGAACGAGTGTTAAAAGAAAATAAAAACACACATAGCATCCAAATGAAAAGGAGAGTGTTGAGAGGGTGGGTAGTTGCTTCACCTAGCATCCACATAGTAGGGTTTGAGCTGGAAGAAATCTCTCTCAAAAGCATCTTGATCCTCAGTTTTAACGCTTAGCACAACAGCATGCTCATATATGTCCCCTAAAAAGTTTCCCAGTCATCAATTTTATAGAAGCTAATAATATAACCCATAAAAAAAAGTCCTTAAGAAGAGCAATCCAGATCATGTACGTATGCATCAGAACAAACAAAACTCAGCCTTTAAACAATTCCGAGTAGACCTAGTAAAGAGTAATGAGCTATCTACCAGTTGAGGTCGTCTAAAGACATATATCAAGATAGACTGACATAGTAAAGAACACACTTGAGAGGTAATAATAGACCAAAATTAACTAACTAAATAATATCTCATGTAGAGGCAATGAAGAAAAATAGAAACTTACTTGCAAGAGTGAGCTCGTGAGCTGCGTGTGGTGTATTCTCAAACAAGGGAGGAAGACTTGTGAATTTGGTCAGAAGAACCTGAAAAGACCATCCCCACATCATATTTCAATCTAAACTTTGTTTTGCTTAAAGATCCTGAACCGCATTGGTAACCGAAAAACCATCTCTTTTTTAATAACCTATCAATGTTTCCATCATCAAAACAAAATACGCCAAAGGTGAAATTGAAATCAAAGAGTAAACTCATACCTTAAGCTTAGACAAGAGATCACTACAGCTATCGTAATCCTTCCTCACAAAGGCCGCCTTGAATCTCTCGAACTGCTGCGAAACTTCCGTTAGCTGCGGATCCATTGCTTTTCTTTCTTTCCCGGCGACGATTCTCGTTTTCCGAACTGGCTTGATTGCAAAGAAAAGACATTTAGAGACAGAGAGAGAAACATAAGAGTAACATGTCTTTTTTTTACAAAAATAGGCCTTTAATGGGCCGAATTGATCTAAAAAGGCCCACGGTGTACATTAGCAATTCTGACTTAACGTGTACACATAACACACAGCATCATCATCTCTTATCCAATTATACCCATCTTCTCTTTGCTTTGCTGTGTTGTAATAATAAGCTCTCTCATCTCCTGTAACGATGGTGGCGTCTTCGCTATGCCTATCGAATTCTCCTGTTTGCACTCACTCTCTTCCCAACATCTCTTCGCAGCCACTCCTCTCTTTCTCCCATTCCCTCAGGCCGTTCATTTCCTCCAAGTCCATCAAACCTATTGCCTCCCTACAGCAGAAGAGAGACAACTACTCTGGGTTTGTGGTGAAGTCCCAGGCTCTTGATTTCTCCGGCACTTTCTTCGAAGGTGGATTCGGCTCCGACGATGACCCGAGTTCTCCTTCCGGGTCGGGCGTCTCAACTGCCCTCGAGGACAAACCGGAACCTCAGTGCCCACCTGGGCTCAGACAGTACGAAACAATGGCGGTCTTGAGACCAGACATGTCTGAAGATGAGCGCCTTGGTCTTACCCAGAAGTACGAAGAGGTAAAAGAACAGAACTTTCCGGGAAATTAGAGATAGAAGAAGGTTTCTCGATTCAAAGACTGTTTGATCACTAGAAGCTAATCGTATACTCGAGTATTAGAATCAAATGTGGAAACTTTGTTTGATAGTATAGGTAAGAAATGATTGAAAGTTGCATCGTGTGTGTATGTTCATGCACATTGTAATGAAAGGGGTTTAGCTTTTCTAGGAACAGTCTCATCCCTTTGTGGCCTGTGAATTGTTAAGTCCTAACTACTAGAAACTAGATATCGGCACAAGATATGCGTGTTGGCTTCGATTACTCGGTGAAGACTTGGAAAGATTTGTATATTGGTTGGTTGAAACTAATGTATACTCACTTTCTTTGATAGTATAGGTAAGAGATGATTGAAAGTTGCATCTTTTGTATGTTCATGCACATTAAGTACAAAGCAAAATCTTCTAGAGAATGGTTACATGTAGAGTTGCGTATTAGCAGTTAGACGTTCTTCTTGTCGAATGTTTGTGGCAATTCGGAGTTAAAGATTGTAACTAAAGGGTTTAGCTTTCTAGGAACTATCTCATCCTTTTGTCAGTTTGTGGCCTGTGTGAATTTTTGAGTCCTAACTACTATAAACTAGATATCTGCACAAGATAGGAGCTCTAAGAGCAATTACTTTAACATTTTTACTCGGTTCTTGAAATATCTAGATGGTATGATGCTCACATCACATGATTAATGAGATCACGGTTTCTGAAATGAGTGTGTTGGCTTTGATTTCGAAAGATTTGATATATTGCTGGTTTTTTTTTTTTTTTGGTAGTTGCTTGTGGCTGGAGGTGGAATGTATGTGGAAGTTTTCAACAGAGGAGTGATTCCATTGGCTTACAGCATCAGAAAGAAGAACAAAGCCGGAGAAACTAACACTTACTTGGATGGAATCTACCTTCTCTTCACTTACTTCACCAGACCCGAATCAATAACTCCGCTCGAGACGGTTCTCACTGCCGATGACGACATTATCCGATCTTCTTCCTTCAAGATAAAGAAGAGGAAGTACAACTGAAGAGACCATCAACATTGTGTGTGTATGTGACCAAAGTTAGATTTTTTTTTTTTTGTACTTTCTCTGTTTCTTTCGAACAAGAGTATATCTATCTATGTTTATTTGGTTGTGTCTTTATCCTTTTTTGTGAAATGCTCTGTTTTCTTGTGTTTACAGAGTGTGAGAAACTCCAATGCAAAATTTAAGACACATGAATATATATGCTTTTGCAAAAACAAGTTTCTAAACTCCAAAAAACCAGATAAACGTAAAAGAGTCATAAATTGCAGCCACAAAAACAAAAACAAAACTTAAAAAAGGAGAGAGAGAGGGAGGAGGAGGGAGGGAGGAAGATCAGACGATTTGGATCTTGCATTTTGATGAAACTGTGCGGAGAGCCATAAGATTAGCTCCCAAGTTTTTATGGTTCTTGCTGTCCTCTTCAACACCAACTTTCACAGTTTCGAGATATTCTAACTTCCCCAAGAATCGCCTCATCTGTTTCAGCTCAATCAAACTTCCTCTGTACCCTGAAATCTTGAGCACCTTGATTCCACACCTTGACAAACAGCATACCATCTCCTTTTTCTTCATAGGGATGCAAGCGCACGCGTCTCCACAACTGCTATTAACCTTGTGCACAAGCCCCTGAAAACACAACCATTTGAAATTATAATGGCAACAACGTCAAGAAATGTGTTCAGTAATAAAAAAGATCAGTTGGATGATACCTTGATGACCAAAGTTTGTAGATTTGGTGAGTTGTGGATAATGAGTGGCATTACGTGCCAACCTTTGTTCTTGTTACTTTCGATAGATAAATTAAGGAGGTTGTGAAGCACCGGCATGGAGTCACAGCAATAGAAAAGCACCTGATAAGTATATTACCAAGTGAGTTAGAGAGGTTATAGCATTAGATTAGCGGCTGATCAAGAGAAGAAAGAATAAAAAGAAGTAGCAAAAACTGACCTCAAGAGAATCAGGAGACAAGTGAAGCGTCTTAATGTTGCTCATCCCCTCAATCAGACTCGTCACATTGCGATAGATACCTGGCTCATATAATCGAAGATCCAGTCTAGCTTCCACAAGCGAGTCCAGAACAACATGATAATCTCCTCGTGAAGCGATATAACAAGAGTAGTCAAGGTAGACAAGACTCGGTGTCACAAGGGTATGGTTACGATGCAACACAGGGTCATTCAGATCACTAGTGATGGTTGCTCTCTTGACGGATGGACTCGACAAGTACCCCATCCGATCACATATGAATATGTCCTCTAACGCAGGGCAGCCATGGATGAACAACCTAAGCATATCACGATCTTGAAAGACAATTGAAACGAGAGAAAGCGTTTTGAGCGCAGGGAAAAACACACCCCTACGTGGAAGACTACCTCGGAAACAAAATCCTTCATTGGATATTGTGAGCTTGACCAGTGTTTTGCTCGTGAAGAACTCAGGTTCTATACGAACTCCTAAATCTAAGCTTAGCTCCAAGCAGCCTCGTCGCAGCGCAGTGCAAACCCAATGGTTGACAAGAGATTTGTCATTTTCAGAATCACATTTCAGAGAAAATGTCTTGATGGGAGGAGGATTGCTGCTATGAAGATCCATTCTTTTATTCACGAAATCATGGAAGCGATCACGTCGACCGCAACGACGTCTCCTTGCTTCCCTTTTGTTTTTGTCCGGATAGAAAAGCATGGAATCGTCAAAATGAAGCTTGTCACCGGGAGGAACCAGATGCCTCCACCTCTTGGATAGAACCGCGGTTGAAACAGCAACTTTTGTGGGAAGTAGAGACAGGATTTCGCCAAGAACCTCATCTGGCAATCTGCTGATGAAATCTCTAAAAGCCATAGAGAGAGATCCTTGCACAAAAAAAAAACAAAAGTACTAATGAATTGCCCAAGAGTCTAGTCTACTAAATACTGGTTAAAAAAAACAAAAGTACAAATAGGTCGTGTATTCGAAATTCGAATTCGTGTACTAGACGTGACAGTTAGATTTTCTATAAAATCGTAACAACCTAGACGTGAGGGGAGAGTGGGTTTGACCCACTAAGCAAACCAAACACTTCGGTAATTATGAGAAATTCAGCTGGAAATGCATTAAAACAAAATCTAATAAAATACATATTTATATCCCTCCAAATATAAAGCACCTTTGATAATATTAATAGAGATCAAACCAGAAACATACATATATACAAATGAAAACAGGCCTTTCAAGCTAGTATTCGAATGATTCTCATGCGTGCTTGTTTAAAGATCCTAGACTAGTTTTAAAATCACTATGTAATAAGAAACAATCAAAGCCTGTTCCAATATTATTATCTCGTGATGTTTGTGTGTTGTTCATCTTCCCAAATCCCCTTAGTTAACAAAACAAACAGGACAACGAATCAATCCATTCTCATTACACTTGACACACCTCCCCCACCCTTCCCCCTTCGCCACCACAACCCCCGCCGCAACCTTACAGCTACCGCCGCACTCCAAACAAGGCAACCACCTAGCTCCTCCACACCCTTCACACGTCTGCCTCCCTTCCTCCCCTACTCTTTCCACACGTGCCCACCTCAACACTCTCCCTAACTTCCCGTTCTCGTTCATCGCCGTCACTTCCGCCGCTCCTCCCAAATACCTCCCTTTCACAAACACTCTCGGCGGCGCCACCGTTGCTTCGTCTTGGAGAAGCTCCTTGAGCTCGCTCAACACTCCAGCGTCTAAGGCCACGTCCCTCTCGTCCACCACCACTCCCTGCTGCTCCATGATCGCTCTCACACGCATGCAATCCTCGTACGTCCGACGCACTCCTTGCAACGACGTCGTGTACACCACCAATCCGTCGCCTCCTCCGGGAGGACACTTCTCCGGAAACTCCCTGAGTGGGTCCCAGTTCATAACCGGTTTCTTGTTCCCTTCCTTCTCCCTCCGTTCTCTGTCTCTCAACACGAATATGTTCTCCTTCACCGACCGAGACCCCGAGTGGGACTGCGTCGGCTCGTTCCGACCTGACTCCGTCCGAGAAAACTCGGGTCTTAACTCGGACATGGACTCTGTTTTCTTAAGCTTGACGGTCGTCGTCGGGTTATGCGCGGCCATTTGTTTCATCGCCTTCGTTTCTAGCTCGTCCAGTGTGTGGAACGATGCGCTCTTTCGTGGAAGACGCCGTGGAGGAGTCGCCGGAGGCTTAACGGAGACCTCTTCCGTAGGTTTAACGGCGGCTGGTTTAAGGTGGGTTTCTAGAGACTTGCTGACTTCATCCCACGTTTTAGGAGCGTCATCATCACCTTCCTCGACGGTGATTGGTACCGTGGCGCGAGTAGGTTTTTCATCATCTTCTTGGTCGAGTTTAAGCCACGGCTCTTCGATGGCGTTGATATCAAACACGGCGAAACTAGACGGCGGTGGTTTGTAAACGTCGGCGACGACGTTGGCTTTCACTTGCTTAGATGATGCACAACCCATTTTTCAATAATTTATGCGTTTTAACTTTCCTTTGAATGTGTGTTTGTGGTTACACTTTATATTATACGAAGAAAAAACAAGAGAATGATGGGTAGCATTTTGTGTGGTGTTACACCTTTCTCTTATCTAAATATTTCTGCCTAAATTTGTATTCTTCTTATGATAAAAGAGTAGTATAATAAATAAGGTATTGTGGATTTATTTGAGTCCATGAATAAGTGAAAAAAACGATTATAAATGAGAATTTATAGTAACGACCACAAAGAGTTTATGTGGTTTTCTGGTAAGCAACGTGGTGATTCCATCACATTCTTGACAACAAATCTTCCAATTGTCTCCTAAATGCAAATGTCAAAATCTCAACCCAAAAAAAGTCATAATCATTTGAATTTTTTGTACCAAACAAAATGTATTGGAAAATAAAAGAATACAGAGGACCAATTATTTATTTATTAATTGATATAAGATAGGTTAAAAGGAGAGATATTAATTCGGTAACACTTCTTAGACTTGATCAGTATCAATGAACACCACAGTGACATCATCATCGTTGAAATCAAACAAATTACACAGAAAACACTAAAAGCCAAAGCATAAAGATGAGAAAGAATACTGAATCTAAGCAGGCGCAGGCGCAGGAGAGTCTTCCATGTTCGTCGTCGTCGTCTTCTTCTTCTTCTTCTTTTTCTTCTTCTTGGTCGATTCCTCGCTTCCTCCTTCGACGTCTTGTACAATCTGAGTATGAAGCTTTCCCATCTCACTCTCTATCGTAGTTATCGCCTTCTCGATGAAACTCTCGACGGCTTCTCTCACGATGAGCTTGTAAGGATCTTGCGAAAGGTCGAGATCCAACTCAGAGGAAGCTTCTTCTCGTGCCTTTAACTCTGTAATCTCATACAAGCTCGATCGCTTTAAGATCTTCCTCACCGTTTCTTTTATCTTCTTCTTCAGATCCTTGTCTACCACCACTGCTTCTTCTCTCGCTTCTTCCTCCATTGATAATCTTGACTTGAGCTTCTTCAAGACGACGGCTATCGTATTAAGGGTTTTAGAGTCTCTCCCTCCTCTCTCTCTCAAAAGCCTATAAATTTCATAAACCCTCTCTAACCACTAATAATTTTAATGGGCCGAACATATGTTAAGCCCAAACAATACTCTCTCTCTCTTTTCTTTTGGGTCAAGTTTAAGCCTTAATAGACAGGTAGTACAGAACTACAGATGATCATGATACCCATTATACTTTTAACAATCTAGAGTCAAGTCTAACATCGACGACGAGGTTAGTGTCTCGTTCCTCTTTTCTCTGAATTGTTTCTTTCTAAGAAGTTGGATGAAAAAGTTTATAAGTATTTCATTAGATATTATAAAAGAAACCCTCCAATAAAAGGAAACCCATCTAGTTTTTAGGGTTAGGGTTATCTAAAATAGCAATTCCTTTTAGAGCATAACATAATATTTCTTCTGCTTTCTTCGTATTCAACTGCTGCCTCTTACTCAACACCTGCTTTTTCTGATGAATCTTCTTCCTTCTCATATGTTTCTTTCTCAACTTCTGTTTCTTCTCCTCAACTGATGGTTATAATGTTAATGTGAACAGGATCCTCCATTAAACTATACCAATAGCCATCTCCATAGGTATGATCATATTTTGGTTGTTCCAACTATTT
The DNA here is from genome assembly GCA_900406495.1 of Sisymbrium altissimum. Taxonomy (NCBI): domain Eukaryota; kingdom Viridiplantae; phylum Streptophyta; class Magnoliopsida; order Brassicales; family Brassicaceae; genus Sisymbrium; species Sisymbrium altissimum. Next base: position 21,176 of record OVBI01000719.1, read on the forward strand.
GGCTATGCAATGTGTATATTCTCATTTTACCTTATTTTATGTAAGTCATTAAATGAAATTTTCCGACAAAAATAAAACAAGTTGAAGAAATAGTTTTCTATATTCTTTAAAAAAAAAAATTCTACATTTATTCAAAAAATAAAAACATAGTACGTATATCAAATTTTTTTTTTTTTTTGAAGGACCGGGAGGATATTTGGACCGAAGCCCAACTAATCCCCCAGGAGAGGTGCAGTCCATGGATAGACCCTCTCTCCGGGTTTGCAAATAGGCCATAAAGCATGGGCTCATATCCGTGTGGCCAAATGGAGAAATGTTTAGTAACTTTGCACTTGAGGGGAATCGATCCCTGGCCCAGACCAACAGGACGACTCCTCCCCAAGTGGAAACCACTAGACTACCACCACTTGGTTGCGTATATCAAATTTTTTTAAAAAGTGAGAAAGACGAAGGTTCTCAAATTTTTCCTAAGAAAAATAATCATAATAATAAATGACATATTATTATAGTTGTGTCTTATGATTTGTGTAACTATCATTCCTTAATTGCCGATCATTTTACATGTAACAATACCTTTGGATGCTTTTTCCCAAAAAAAAAAAAAACAATATCATTGGATGCTAATTCATTTTACATATTAATATATATCCCCCCGCCTCCCAACTTTATTGTACTTCAAACTCTATTATATTTACTAACAATTTTTCATTATGGGTCAAATAAAAATCCGTACAGTCACAACTTTTTTTTGTTTTTAAATGATTCTTGAATATTAATATATCGATGAAGTATTAAATCAACAACAATCAATCTTGCATAGAGAATAAGCCTTTTGTTTCCCACCAATCACAAAAGCACTCCATTGTCATTGTAATATACAAAAAAAAAAACAGAAAGTCTTCTCAAACATCGAAATGGAAGAACACCAAATCTAAATCCAACCAATAGGAACTGAAGACAAGATCATCCAGGTATCACTTTTCATGATTTCTATTGACAAACGTCGAGTCTTTCTTCTAACTATTTGTTACATAAACAGAGATCTATACGATATGGATTTGAAATTTCGTTTGATTGTCTTGGCAAAAAGATTTGATTTCTGTAGGCATGTTTATTTCATTGTACTTTTGTTTACGTTTGGATCTTGGGGGTCCTACGTGGTCATATCAAAATTAAATAGCTTTTTTGTGAAAACTTCAAGAGTTTAATAGGTTTGGCTATTTTTAGTTTCAAGTCTGTTTTCATCTTCTTGATTTTAACTTCTAATCATAAAATGGTCAGATCATAAGCTCAAAGCACATTCGTCTCTGTTTTAGTATTCGTTAATCCAATTTTGATTTATGTTTTTGTTGTTAATTATGACATATTATCCGTAAATTAAATACATGTATCACTGATAGAAATTAAAATTAGGAACATAAGGTTTTTCTTTTGTTATTTTAGCAGCGCCATAATTATTCTATCTTAGCATTTATTTGAGTTGTTAATACATCAAAATAATTAATAGATTATAATCAAAAATTGAAGGTCGAATTTTTGAAAAATGTTGGCATTCGTGAAATGCTTCTCGTTGAAGCGAACAAAGCATCCTCGTGGATATGAGGACCCTGAGGTTCTTGCATCTGAAACTCCATGTAAGTCAAACAAACAAAAAAAAAAACACACAACTCCAATAATTGAATAAAATAAAATTAATAAGTAAGAAGAAGAAGTTCGATAGACGACACACATGTGCATGTCTATAACGAGTATGAGCTGTAATTGTAGCTATATTCAATTTTATGAAGCTATATATAGAATTAGAGGTTATATGTATATTCAATTTTATGAAGCTATATATATAGAATTAGAGGTTATATGTATATTCAATTTTATGAAGCTATATATATAGAATTAGAGATTATATGTATATTCAATTTTATGAAGCTATATATAGAATTAGAGGTTATATGTAATTGATAAATATATGCAGTTACGGTGAATGAGATTGAGGCTTTACACAATTTATTCAAGAAGCTAAGTACATCCATTATCGACGATGGTCTCATCCATAAGGTAACATCTATTTATTTATTGAGTTTTTTTTCACTAAAAAGGTGTAAGAAAAATTAAAAAAAAAAAAAACACATTTAATCTACACTATTTTGGAATTTAACATCCATCTATATGATATGACCTTATTTGTGAGCAGGAAGAGTTTCTTCTGGCTTTGTTCAGAAACAGCAGTATGCAAAATCTATTTGCGGACAGGGTTCGTACTCCTATTCTCATGTTCCATACTTATAATTAACCGAATATTAACATCAGTAACCATAGCTAGGTTTGGTTTTCATTTTACCAAACAATGGTGGTTTTTGGTCTATTGATACCGAGAAAAATGATAATATTTGCTAAAAGCACTTATAGTTACTTATTGATGGAAAATATAGTTAAAGGTATTAATTAAAAGAATAAATAATTCTTGCAGGTGTTTTATATGTTTGATAGGAAACGCAACGGTGTGATTGAGTTCGGTGAATTTGTTCGTTCACTTAGCATCTTCCATCCATACACTCCGGAACATGAAAAGTCCTCATGTACGTGTGTTTATACATTTAGTATCATATGAACATTATACGTTGTGTTCGTATTTGAAGCATTAAGTAAACCGTTATATGATGTTGTTAAATGGCAGTTATGTTCAAGCTTTATGACCTCCATGGAACCGGCTTCATCCAGCGCCATGAGGTACTGATAGACTGTCTCTCTACTCATACTATGATAAACTGAAAGAGAGAATAATTAAATGTTGCATAGAATTAATGATTAATGATGGAAGAATCCACAAGCGTACATTTTTATGTGTTACTTTTGGTGGAAATTTAGTTGAAGAAAATGGTGGGCGCACTACTTAGTGAAACAGACTTAGACCTATCGGAAGAATCCATCGAAGCCATCGTGGAACAGGTCCTGATTACATGCTTATATATTATCGAATTATCTATTACGTTTTATTTAAACTTCTATGAATTTCATTGTACAACTAATATTCTCTATTTCATACATGATGTTGATATTTTAATCATTTTTTTGTTGTTTTTGGATTGGTTAACAGACGATGCTTGAGGTTGATACGAACAAAGACGGCAAAATTGATGAAGAAGAGTGGAAAGAGCTCGTCGCTAAGAATCCTTCAATTCTCAAAAACATGACTTTACCTTATCTCAAGTAATACTAAATTTGAAATAAGAATAAATTATAGTAATTGACATGACTTTACCTTATCTTACTTAATTAAGTACGTCGTCATTTTATAATTTGCAGGGAAGTGACTTTAGCATTTCCAAGTTTTGTTCTTGAATCCGAAGTAGACGACTAAAGAACAAAGAAAGAAACCTAATGAACGTGCCAGAGTTTCTCCGGATTTTATACTTTTGAGGGTTTTTTCAATCCTTCTTCTGTGTTAATTATAAACCGGTCCGGTAATACCTGGTATAAGGCTCAAAGTGATTTGCATTCTTATGTTATTAATTTCTTAATGTTCCACGTTCATCTTTTCACTGTTGACAGTTTTATTTTATGTAATTTTACAATGAAATGAATAAAATATATTATCTTTGAGTAAAATGTGTGAAAGTTGAATAAATGATCTATAACCATTTTTAAACCAGATCAATATAAATGTGGCCGATGGTATAGGAATACATTGGCCCATGATTAGTAAGTTACAAGTGATCGGGCCGATAAAAATTAGCACACTTAAAAGTTTTGAGTAGGACCGAGAACAACAGTTCGAGTGAGCGGCTAAGTAGACACTAGACAGCTCGTAACCTCGAGTTATGTGTATGGAACTAATAATCTTCCTTATTGTCTTTAACGTGGCAAACGTGGCCCGCTCGTAACGGTAACTGGGAGAACAACGGCTATAGGAGGAGCGAGGATGGAGCCATGGAGCAGCGTCGGGGCCCACACGTAGTGTGAAGTAATCGTTGTACGTGTGGCCCATTGTGTTTGAATTTTAAATTACAGTATTTTAAACTTTTTTTCTCGAGTTGTTTCTTGTGTTCATGTACCATGATCGTGACAACAGTAAATTTATATTACGAAATCATTTTATTAAATATGCGTCAGCTTATATTATTTGTTTTATTGTCAGATTAAAGCCACCGCCCATACTGGACGTTTTCAACAACTCAAATTCACATTAAAGCCTAAATGCTATTTGATTGTTTTTCTTTTCAATAGCAAATATAACTTTCTGTTTCTTTTTCTTTGTGTGGATGTGATTAATGTGAATTAAAAAAAAAACTGCTTAGACTTCATTTTCCTTGCGATCGACAAATAAAAGAAAATTAAGTTAGGGTTATGATGCATCATGCATGAACTGGTCATCGGATCTTTCGAAAGAAACGCCAAATCTTTAGTGTTTCATGTTATCATCTCATGACACACTTTCCTTTGGCCCTTACACCTCACAAGAAACATTCACATCATTGAATGAGTATTGGCATCTTATGTACATGGATAACTGAAAAATTTAGTTTTATTTTTATTTAATGCTATAGTTTTATTGAATTTTTATTTTTTAAAATTGTTATATTACACACTAAATTAATTTTAAAAACTGTCATCCTTACAGTACATGTAAATATTTTTGTTTGTTTGTGTTAAAGCATTTTTTTTTCCTAAGAAGAAAAGTTAATAGAAAATAATCATGTCATTAAAATTTTGTTAATATATTTAGATATTAGTGTATTAAATAAGTCAAAGCAATTAAAAGAGCCTTGTCATGAGTTACACAGACACAAAGAGATGATGATACTACGAACCTGCATAATTCATTATTATTCTCAATGTACAAAATATTATACTATATGCTTTATAAATATATAATGATAGTTTAGGCTTTTGAGATATTTTTTTTTTTGGTTTGTTAAATAGAGAAAGAGGACCCCATCCATGTGCAACGGCAATAATCTCGGTTTACGACCTGTTCAAGTTTCCGAAAAAGTTAAAAATGTTCCAGTCATTAGCTTCGTCTAATCCCCCCATCTCTATAAACAAAACAATTACTCACTTTAACTAATGTTTAGTTTTTCTTACAAGAGAATCACACGTGGCAAGATCTGATTGCATGAATGACTCACGATACCGTCGTTCGCCGGCACGCCAAAAGCCACGTTGCTCTTTCCGTTAGTTGGATGACGGTGATATCAACACGTTAACTACTCCGTTATTATTAACATCCACGTATTTACGCGTAAAGGTTAAAGGGGACTGTACTAATAATAAATCCTCCGTTTAGATGGAAGAGACGGTTAAAGACTAACGGCGTTAAAAATACAAAAACCCGGAAAAGGCTAAGAAGCGCGTCTATTTAAAGTAAAGAGCTGCTTCTCTTAAAAATCTTCCCTTTCTTTTAGCGATCTTCCTTTGGATTCTTCTTCCTTCCTTCTTTTGTATTCATCAGAGAGACACAAACCAAAACATTAATCTCCCAAGAACCGATCTTTTGCACAAATCTCATTGATCTTTTAGGAAAGTTTCGATCTTTTGATTGTTGTGTGGGTGTTGATGAGGAGATTGATCATGAACTGAAGAAAGGTTTCGTCTTTGTGTTTGTAGTCTCGGGTGTTGTTTTAGTTGGGTCGGGGTAGGGTTTGGATCTTTAAGATTGATTTCATGGAGGGGTGTCTCTTGTTGATGCCCGTACGAGAAGATGTGTGTTCAGTTTGTTTAGGAATGAGATTAGAGAGCTAGTTTTTTTGGTTTTTTGATTTTAGGAAATGTCTGTTGCTGATGTTGCTTTGAGCCCTGTTCATAGAGGATCAGGGTTTTCCTTGTTTGGTCACCAACAACAATCGCACTACTACTCTGTCAAATCTGTTTTGGTGTTCCTTAGTGTTTCTGGTTCTACCATGCCTATGCTCATCCTTGAGTCTGATTCCATTGCTGAGGTTAAACTTAGGATCCAGACTTGTAATGGCTTTCGTGTAAGACGACAGAGACTTGTTTTCAGTGGTCGAGAGCTCGCTAGGAACGCCTCGCGTGTCAAGGACTATGGTGTCACCGGTGGTAGTGTCTTGCATTTGGTGCTTAAGCTCTATGATCCTCTCCTTGTCACTGTCATCACCACTTGCGGTAAAGTCTTTGACTTTCATGTGGATCGCCGTAGGAACGTTGGGTATCTCAAGAGAAAGATCTCCAAAGAAGGGAAAGGGTTCCCTGATGTTGATGATCAAGAGATCTTGTTTAGAGGGGAGAAGCTTGATGACAACGTAATCATTGATGGGATCTGCAGAGATGGAAACTCTGTTATCCATTTGCTGGTTAAGAAATCGGTGAAAGAAGCTCTTCTTGTTGAAGACAACGTTGTGAAAAGAGGAGATGTTGCTTCTATTGGTAAAGACTTTTTGTTAGAGCCCGTTGTTCTCAATCCCGCTGTGAAGTTACCTAAGGTTCTCGGGGATATGATTGACCGCACGGTTGATGGGTTAAACAAAGGTAATCCACCTGTGAGATCAGCTGAAGGAACGGGAGGGACATATCTGATGCAAGATTCTTCTGGCCTCAACTATGTGTCTGTCTTCAAGCCCATGGATGAGGAACCCATGGCTGTGAACAATCCTCAGCAGCTTCCTGTGTCATCAGACGGTCAGGGATTGAAGAGAGGAACTAGAGTAGGAGAAGGGGCGACTAGAGAAGTTGCAGCTTACTTGTTAGATCATCCAAAAAGCGGACCGAGATCTTTGTCTAAAGAAGTCATGGGTTTTGCTGGTGTGCCACCAACCGCTATGGTGAGAAGCTTTCACAAAGTGTATAATTACCCAAAGGGAGTCGACAGTTATACGACAAAAGATGCCAAAGTTGGTTCTTTGCAAATGTTCATGAAGAACGATGGAAGCTGCGAAGACATTGGCCCTGGAGCATTTCCTGTGGAAGAAGTGCATAAGATAAGCGTCTTTGACGTAAGAATGGCAAATGCAGATCGACATGCTGGAAACATATTGACCGGGAAAGGTGAAGATGGCAAAACCGTTCTAATCCCCATCGATCATGGCTACTGCTTGCCTGAGAATGTAAGTTGTCATTTACATAATTCGTTTAACATTTTGACCCTTTGAAATATTTTAGAAGTGAAACTAAGTTATTAATTGGAATGTGTCTGCAGTTTGAAGATTGCACATTCGAGTGGCTCTACTGGCCGCAAGCAAAAGTCCCGTTTTCTGCAGACACTATTGACTACATAAACTCGCTAGACTCTGAACAAGACATTGCGCTTCTGCAACTCAACGGTTGGGACGTCCCTGAAGCTGTCTCACGCACGCTGCGTATCTCTACGATGCTACTAAAGAAAGGCGTCGAGAGAAACCTGACGCCGTATCAAATTGGAAGCATACTGTGCAGAGAAACGGTGAACAAAGACTCTGCGATTGAAGAGATAGTGAGGGAAGCTCATAACTCGGTGTTGCCTGCGTCGAGCGAAGGTGCGTTTCTTGAAGCTGTCTCCATGGCCATGGATCGTCGTCTGGACGAGCTGACTAAGTAAACTTTTTAAGTACATAATAAAGTTTGGTTTTCCTGTATGTAACTATTGTATGTGTATGGTTGGAAAAAACGTTGATAGGCTCTTCTTGGATAATTTTTTTCTTCCATGAAAAGAAGCCTCTAAAGCTTTTGTGTTTGTTCCCCTAAAAGCTAATGAATAAGACGTTGCGAATATTGTTCATTAAGGAAAACGATCAGCTCACATAAAGCAAAGCTATTGATCAAAACATCTCACAGGGAAACCAAAATACCATATCAAAGCAATTAACAAAAGATTAACATCAGAGGCGCTCTAAGCCTCTAGGCTCCAACTAGTGGCAGATAATGGGCTATCTCTCTCTTATTTTCAATGGGCCTGGACGAAAGTGGGGACCCAGTAACTAGTATAAGGGGCATCTCTGTCATTTTTCTTGTAGTGGTTATTTTTGCAAGTTGGATCCAACTGAAGTAAACACAATTATCGTCGACTGAAATTTTGGCAGTGTACTACTTGACTACTGAGTCATGACTTTTTAGTAAGGAAAATACAAAATTAGAAAAGTGAATCAGCAAATCTCACGAAAAAATGTGACTTATCTAGACAAATGTAATAAGCTGAAAAAACAAACATTCTTGATTAATGCAATAAGCTGTGGAAATGAGATGAAAATAGGTGAATGAAAGTTAAATGCGTGTCTTTTATTTTGTGGCATCATCGTCATAATAATAAAGTCTATCGCTTTTAGTTTTCACACTGCCATAATAATAATAATAATCCCCACTGACACTACTCTGTCGCAGACTCACTCCATCACTCTCTTGCTTCAACGCTATCTTTGTCTCCACAGCACTCCTCGATCTCCGGCAATGGCCAAGCCTCACGTTGGTCGTCGTCGTCCTTCAAACCGAACAAATCTAGCATCTTGCGCAGTGGCCACCGTTTTCTTGCTCTTCTTACTAGCCGTCCTCCTCATCGTCTACTTCACAGTCTTCAAACCAAAAGACCCCAAGATCTCCGTCAACGCCGTCCAACTCCCGTCGTTCGCCGTCTCAAACAACACGGCTAACTTCACCTTCTCTCAGTACGTGGCCGTTAGAAACCCAAACCGCGCCGTTTTCTCTCATTACGACAGCTCCATTCAGCTCCTCTACTCGGGTAATCAAGTCGGCTTTATGTTTATTCCCGCCGGTAAAATTGACTCCGGCAGGACTCAATACATGGCCGCCACTTTCACTGTTCAGTCTTTCCCCATTTCTCCTCCTTCCTCCTCCTCCATTGCCACCGTCTCCGCCGCCGCCGTCGTTCCAGATTCTCCGGTATTGCCTGGTCCTCCGGATTTCGACGTCACTCCTGGTTCTCCGAGAGTCCCAGATTCGCCGGATCTTCCCGGAGATCCAGAAACACCGGACTTTCCGGGTCCTCCGACTTTGCCGAGAAACCCGGGTTCGCCGGTGTTACCCGGTAACCCGGGACCCCCGGTTCTGCCGAGAAATCCAGGTTCGCCGCGAAATATGGGTCCACCGGGTTTTCCAGGAACCGGAGCTCCACCGGGTTTTCCGGGGACCGGAGCACCGCCGGGTTTTCCAGGAGTCGGAGCTCCTCCGGGGTTTCCAGGGACCGGAGCACCGCCGGGGGGATTCGGCAGTGGAGGGACGGGGCCAACGCTAGGGGATGGATACGCGAATCCGGGTTTTGGGTATGCGAGCCGGGTCGGACCAACGTTGGAGATAGAGTCGAAGATGGAGTTAGCGGGTCGGGTCAAAGTGTTGCACGTATTTACGCATCACGTGGTTGCTAAATCGGATTGTCGGGTCACCGTCTCTATTACCGATGGTTCCGTCTTGGGCTTCCATTGCTAATTTCCCCATTTATCTCTTTTTATTATTAGAGTATCTCCATTTTTGTCTTCTTTTTTTTTTTTAATCTAGTTTTTGCCCTTTTTTCTTCACTAATTTGTTTTCTGCTCCTTTTTATGTTTGAGGAAATTAATTAGAAATTGTAAAAACGTATTTTTTCCCAATTAAAAAGAGTGGTATTATTTGTTCTTTATGCAAAAATGGTCACGTTTTATATCCTTGTAATGAGAATGACTAATGAGCCCAAAAAGCTGGGTTTTCCTGGGAACATGGCTGGATTCCTTTTCTAATTTAAATTATGTTGAGAGTGGGTGTATGTAACATTGAAGATCTGTATTCCATTTTCCAAAATGAATATTTATTTGATAAAGTAAGTGAATTTCATTTTGCATATCTTTCGCATCTAAGAGTGTTAGTGTTCATAAAGCAACAGAATATACCAAAAAAGAAGTACACTACTAACTAACTTTTGAATTTATAGTGTTTTGTATTTGAATAGATCTTGATTTTGTATTTGTAATCTCAATAAGTCAAACAAAGGAGAAAGACGAGAAAAACAATAAAGAAAAAGTTATTTGAATAGTGAAGTCACATCATTAAGGAGCGCCCACTACCCTTGAGATTTGTGTAATTTTCTCCAAAATATCTTTTGTACTTTTTCTCTTTAATTTTCTTCATTTCAATAGTTAGACTTAGAGCTTAACACAAGTCATTCAAAATAATAAAAGACAATTTGTGGGTCACATTTGGTGGTCACAGTCCTCGTAATAGGCCTTTTTTGAAGAGGAAAATGATAAATAAAGTCAGAGGTTCTTGTATTCAATATTACAAAACAAACTCTTGCAAAACGAAACCCATAAACAAATAAAAAAACTGAATTCAGTTTCTATTTAATACAAATATAATCCCCATAAATAACATAAAGAACAAATAATTTCCTAAGAAAGATGATACAAATCCAATCCAATAAACAAAAGAATCCACTTAAGTTAAGCCTATGCGTGTATATGTAAAAATATAAATTACAAGAGGAGAAAGCAAATATATGAATGGAGAAGTAAGTAGCTTACTCACTGTCTTTTGGGCTTCAAAGCTTAAACCTGAGTGTGAATATGAATCTGATAGGTGTGACATAAAAGACCAAGAAAAAGAATTGGAATGTGTTTGATTTAGCTTTTGTTATGTTCTGTCTGGTGAAGAACCGTAACCGAAAGGATTGTTGCTTGCCCAGTTCCATTGGTCCCTACACATCTCGTCGATTCCATAGTTTGCCCTGTCCAAGCATTTTGAGTTTGTTATCCCTCAGAGACTTTGCAAAATAAAAAGGTCACTCGACACTTAATAAAAGAAACATTCTACTTACTTCCAGTTTAGTTCACGTTCAGCTTTTTCGGTTGATGCGTACACCGTCTCTGCATCGCCTGGTCTTCTTCCAACCTTCACCAGTGGGATTTTCTGTACACGTGATTTCAGACCATTAAGTCGATGTGATGTAAAAGATCAAACACATAGACTCTAAAGTGTTTGTGTGCGTAGAGAGAGAGAGAGAGAAGAGAAGTGATGTTACCATTCCCGAAGCTTTTTCAAATGCATCAACCATCTCCAACACCGTTGTTCCTTTTCCGGTTCCTAGGTTGAATACCTCGCAACCTAGAACAAGAACCAAGTCAAACCGCTGAGCTTATATAAGTAGATCTGTATTGGTCGAGACGATGAGCTGCAGTAATTCGGAAAACCTTACCTATTTCAGAATCTTCTAGCTTCTGAAGCGCAGATATATGGCCATCTGCTAGATCAACGACATGAATATAGTCTCGTACCTATAAAAACACACCGTTAAGATCAGTCTCACCGAGGAAGCATAGCAAGATTAATACATCACAACGTATTGGTCAAGGTGAAGTTGACGCTTTAGGATGGGACTTATTTTTTGCACGTTATCCAAGTAAGGCAAGTGAACCTAACATATGATCATGAAACTTAACGGAGGTCTCCATAGTACCTTCTAAATGCCATTACATCAAGGATTTGAAGCAAACAATTCAAAATTCAAGATTTACATGATCCATGTGGAAGAGCCATAATAAGAGAGTATATCAACGAGAGTGACGCAAGGGGTCTAAAGGACAGCCAAAATGAAAAATCAATGTATAAAGATGTGGAAAGTCTTACACCGGTGCCATCTTTAGTGGTATAGTCGGTTCCATAAATTTTAAGGTTAGGCAGCCTCCCAACAACTACTTGCTGGACATAGGGCATGAGGTTATTTGGAGTTCCACAAGGATCCTCACCAATGCGACCGCTAGGATGAGCTCCCACAGGGTTAAAGTATCTCAGCATTATGATTCTCCATTCGGGATCACCACGTTGTACATCACGGCAAATGTCCTCAATGAACAGCTAAAAGAAAAGCGAGAGAAACGTTTCAGGATTATATCTACAAAAAATAAAAAAGCTTTCACTTTCGTATCGAAAACTACCTTTGTTCTTGCATAAGGACTCATTCCAGAGAGGGGAGACTCTTCTGTACAAGGAACCTCCTTAGGCCAGCCATACACAGTAGCTGACGAAGAAAATACAAGCTGATACATTTCAATGATGATTAAAGTTAAATACATGTTTCACCCATATATTTACAAAATTAGAAAATAACACAACTCGACACTGCAGAAGAAGAAGAAGAAAAGGGGAATACTTTTTTGCATCCGTGGGCAGCCATTACTTCCAAAAGTGTAATAGTCCCAATCAAGTTATTGTTATAATACAGAAGCGGTTTGGCCACGCTCTCCCCTACTGCTTTCAATCCAGCAAAATGCATTACTGCATCAAACCTACATAACAAAGCACAATGCGCCATATATGTCACATCGGAATCATTTTCTCTAGATCAGATCTTAACACAACTAAACATTCCCAAAACTCTCTGTTATCTAAGATTCTCTCTTTCTGAACTTCTCCGATCAAAGCAGCTGAGGATTCTACTAGAAAACCGAAAACAAACTGAGGATCCATGAGATTTAAAGCGAGAACATTTTGATTGCCTGGAAATGCGTAAATCGTAATTAAGAAAAATTCAAAAAGAGACAATAAAGAACTCACTTGGATTCAGCGAAAACCTTCTCAAGCGCGGGTTTATCGCAAAGGTCCACCTGCAGAGGTATAAGAAGAGATGCGTTAGCCAATCTCAAAGCTGCAAACTTTCTCAGATTAGCCAAACACATTTCGATCCATAAATCCATTAAGACTTTATTAGCATAACTCTGAAGCACGAATAAGCAAATCCACTCTCAATTCAGGTCACGATCAACGGATTGAAAGGTAGGAACGCAAGAGAAGAGAAAGAGAAGAGAAGAGAAGAGGAGGAAATACCTGGTGGAATGTGAGATTGTCTCCATGATCTCCGGCGAGCTCCTTGACGCGTTGGATCGAAACGAGAGAGGAATTGTCGAGGTTGTCAATGACGACGGCGGTGTAGCCGCGGAGAAGAAGCTGGAGCACCGCGTGACTTCCGATGTAACCAGCACCGCCGGTCACCAGAATATTCTTCACCATCTCGAGCTCCAAGAGGCGATGAAGAGAGAGAGAGAATAGAGAGAGAGAAAGAGAAAGAGAGAATCAAAAGAGAAGCTTCTCTGGAAGAAATAACAAACCTTTGTTTCTCAATAAAAAGAGGAGTGGAGAAGAGAGGACACGTGGCTTTTTCATTTTCCCGTTTTATTGGAAATATAAAACTTACTTAATGAATGTGTCACATTTTCTGAAGAAAGTCGCTTTGCGTGCTTAGCAACAACTAATAATTAACCAGGGTTTTGCGTTAAATTATAAAGAGACAAGAATGGAAACAATCCCTAAGCATTCAAAATATAAAATTATATTCCAAAGAAAAAAAAAGAAATTCGGTGATTATTAAACTATATACTTATTACATAACCATCCATCTATAATTAGCTAAGAGGAATTAACTTGTAGCGACCGACAGAAGAAACCTTTTAACTTTTAGCGATGCTCTCCAGAAGTTTTGACCTGTATCACCAGATGATCAATATGTTTTCTTTAAAAAGGTAGTGAAAATTATTCCAATGCAGCTCTGGAGAAAGAACCATATTTTAAAAGGAAATTATTAAATTATAAAAACTTGTGATTAAAGTGTAAATTGCCAGAACATTCGTCCACAGTTTCATATCATTGACGAATCTACGTTGCAGTTTTCATAGGAGACATTATTAATGTCATACATATGCCGCCGAAAGATAATTGCTTTCTAAATCATGATGATTGATGATGATGATGGTGATGATGATTTACTCACCGGATTTGCTTGATGCTAGCGTTTAAGGTTGGGAGCTGAGAAGTCTCTCGGCCTCATCGTTTGCTTCCGCCTGTAATTTCCATTTCTGCATCTCAAACAATGAACACCAAAGTAACATTAAACACAAAGTAACGTATGCTTTGTTTAGACCAAAATGGAACTGGGAAATTGCAGTATATATATAAAATTTGATTCGAATGTAAGTTGAGTTTATAACTATATACCTCTTCAAGGTTTTCGAGTTCCATGATCTGCTCTATCTGTTGAGCAATGTTTTCCTGTGAAAATAATGGAGTTTTTACTTAAGCCTCGGATACTATTATATTCATTAGATTCATACGTAGGTGTTAGAGATAACTCACGGTATTGTTTACTGCCTCGGCTGCAAGAACATCATTGTCCATTTCCACCTCGATCTCAATCATTGATGATATCTAAAGATACGTAAGACGATCCTCTCATCAAGACTAATAACTAGAAAATGAGCTAAGACTTTGAAGATGTACAAAGGTGTTGTTTCATTTTCTTACTCTGGCATAACTATCGATCAGCTCAATCCTTCCTTTTATGGAGTTTTCCAGAGCTTCTCGTACCTTCTTGACTCTTGTTCTTCGAGTACTAAATTCGTGTATGAAACACATGTTAATGATAGATATGGTTTTTCGTTAACACTTCCCATATGATGAGGTTGGAATGGATGGTGGAATGATCTGAGAGGGTCATACCGGTAAGCAGGCTCTCCAACGGCTAAGATTTTGTTTTCGAGCTGACACATTCGAGCCAACATCCACACCTAAATGAACACGGAGAAGTTTTAGTTGTTTTTGCTTATGTATTGTCGGTTTCAAAAGGTTGGCAAGTCCGTATCATGGACTAAGTACCTCTTTCTCAGTTGCTTCTTTTAGATCTCCAATGCGACGCTGGAGCACATCATACTGCGATAAAAGTTGCTGTTTGATACCGACCACATCCACTGTTCTTTCAGGGAGCTGAAACCGTGTAACGGATTATGAATATCCATACCTAAGACACTACCACATGTTCCCTAAAAGCACAGTTTACGTGATAGCGAATAGATACCTGATTTAGCTGAGGGAGGACAAAAGAATTAAGGGTTGCTCCGATTGCCAGTGATGTAACAGCAGCAACTGAGAGTAACTGAGGCAAACCGGGATCAATAATGCCAGAAGCAGCGTCTCCGGTAGCCAAAACAGCAAGAAGCGGGATTAGAAACGAGGGTTGCAAGGATTTATCTCCGTCTTTACTAGGAGGTCTTAGCAAAAGCGATTCTCGTCCGTCCTTATGGTTTGTGAGGCTCATAGGTTCTCCAGGGTAGAGGTTTGGAGCTTTAGGGGTGAACTTGAAAGGTCCCACTTGTCTGTAAACATCTGATGGAGCAGCAGATGCAATTGTCACTCTTTCTCCTTCTTGTGCAGGGAGCTCGGCTGTCTCAGTGGCAAACCGATGCGTTCGTGCTGTACCAGAAGGAGTTTGTACCTAACAATGCAATGGTTATTCTGTCTGCTGTATCCAATTTTCTTCTTTTGGAAAAAAAGAACGGAGATGGTACCACAATAGAGTGCACAGAAGAGATGACTTTGTTCTTCTTAATCTGGATAAGTCTAAGCCCCTTTTCCCACAGAGGAATGTCTTTGCTGCGTTCGGCAGATGTAGCTCCTTAGAAAAAGTGAATATCTCAGCATCAACACCACACACATCTCAATCTTACCAAACACAACACCACTCTCTAGAACCATAAAACACTGCAACACCATTCCCCTAAAGCTATGCAACAAAATAACAAAAAAAAAACATATTAAATAGAACTAACCCGAGCTCTTCTGACTCTATGCTGGTTATGTCACCAGAGAAAAGCTCGTACTGGTATCGGCAATTAGCACAGGAAACAATCTACAAAAAACATACTCAGTCAATCATCCATTTTCTTCTTTACAGCACTGACGATCGATCGATCGATAGAGATCACCATTACCTGAACTCCATGCTGAGGTTGTGCAACAGCAATGGCAATCAAACAGCTTGGACATCTCACAACTTTACCAAAGGGAACCTAAATCAATATCAATGCATTCAATATCATAGCCAGGCTAGGCTATTTACATGAACCTTGAGTAGTAAGTTCAGCTATTACCTCCTCAGCAGGGGAGATACCAACACGGCAAATATCAGTGATGATCCTTAGAGAATCAGAAACTCTCAAGGAAGCAGCAAGACCGTTGACCAACATCGTGTACACCTCAACATCAGGCCTCGACCATCTCCATCGTTCAATTTCACTCCCACCTGCCAAACATCACTCCGTAATCAATCAATCTATCAACCAAACAAACTTCGTTCTTCTCTAAGTGAAAACTGAGAGAACCTAAATCGAAACTCGCTCGCATGGCGTAGAAAATCGACAACGCGAGCTCGACATTGCCGCGGCTAACAGCAGCGGAGATAATCGAGCGGCAATCTTCGATTCCAACGACTCCGCCGCGATTTGATGATCCGAATCGATCGGAAATCATCTGGAGCGCTTCATCCGAATCTCTAACGGCGGATACGCTTCCCAGAAGCTCGTCGTCGAGAAGAGACGACGAAGAAGGCGTCTCCGAAACATCTGCGGAGGCGCCGAGACTTTCTCTGCTCCGGTCGTCATAGGATGAGTACAGAATCGGTCGTCGTCGGCGATGACAGATATACGCCGGTTTGTTTCCGTGAATGAAGAAGAAAGAGCGGAGAAGAGAATGAGTCTCGTGGAGGTTAGGGATGCGATAGGTTCCGGAGAATACGGAGGAAACTACACGAAGGCTCATTGTTTTAATCACCGGCGAAGAAGACGGAGGAGCATCGGCGGTTCTGTGCTACTCTCTTAGATGAGAAACGAGAGGCTACGAAAGAGGGAAAGACACCCCAACGGTCCTCTAATTATTTTTTATATTTTTTTTCTCATTATCTATTTCTTTGATTGATCCTGAGCCGTTTGATTTATCTAATAAAAGCCAAAAGGAAATAATCCAACGGTTGAGCATGAGAGATGCGCTTTGTTAATTCAGAAAATAATTAATCGAAAATTAAATGGAGGTGCGGGGAATCGAACCCCGTGCCTCTCGCATGCGAAGCGAGCGCTCTACCATATGAGCTACACCCCCGATTTTTGATATTTATCAAATGTTATTATTCAAATAATCGGGACCTAACCCGATTTCATTACATGATGTCATGAATAGTCGAAAGATCTGATAATATGTATATGGAACGATATCGACCTCGAGTCTAGTCTAACCAAAAAAAATCTAATCTAAAAATATGAAGTGATACAAAAATGTCATAATTTCCAATCGCCGTGACTTAACACAATGCTTTAGATCCCAATTGTCATCATAGATTTAGCATCTATCCATCTCTTGGACTTCGGGGCACTCCATGATGCTCTCTAAAGACGGTTCCCATGACATCGATGATGGTGAAGATGATAACGATGATGATGCTTTTAAGATCCTCTTCTCTATCTCTACCATTACATCTTTGGTCATCATCAAGTTTCCATCATGATTCCTGTTCATCTGAAGCAAAAACATATCCAACTCATGTCTTGTAAGCACTATCTTCACCTTCATTCCACCGTGACCATCTTCATTGTCGTCACCATCAAGTTTGAAAGACTCTTTTGCATTTTCTCGTACCTCTATCTTTCCTTCACCATCAAGTTTGAAAGACTCTTTTGCATTTTCTCGTACCTCTATCTTTCCTTCTTCTCCTTCTCCTTGCCTACATCTCTCCATGCAGTTCCCCATTATTACTAAATTATAAAAAGAAAGAAAAATGACAAATCTCAAGAGAAGAAAGAAAACGCGACTTGCTTCTCTTTTCTTTGAATATAAGTGATTGCCATGAGTGTGAAAACACATGTATATATAGATGCTGAGTTAATTTAATCCAATCAAATCTATTTTACTGATTTGCCTTTCAAAAGCCTTTGAAATTTCCCAACGACTCTCATTATTATTCTGAGTGACAATGACATATTTTAAGAATTTAAAACTCAAAAATATAATAAAGAACATGTCTATATCGTAAAACTTTGTGATTTATATTGTATGCAGGGACTGGAGTCTACGTACATATTTGTTTTTTCAAATAAAAAACATAATTTTTTTTTTTTGCAAATATAAAATCTATATAGACACTGCATTTAACGTATCGACATGTTGATGAATCAACTGCGTCATGGAAAAACAAATATATATGAAACTTTTAAGAGTATTTTAGTTGAATAATTCTCACAAAAGGACAACCGTTAGGTTAATGTCGACATCAACCGTTCGGACCATGTTGTCCGACAGTGTCACGGACACAATGCAAAGACTTTTGGGAAGCAGCTTTTAAATATAGATTTCATATCTTTTATTTTAAGGCCCAAAAAAAATTTGTTCGAAGCATTCTATGCAAGAGTAAATATTTCAAACTCAGAGACTTTTTTTTTGTTTGATGGTTATTTTTTCGTCAAGTGTAAAAAAATCCGATCACGTGCTTGGACCAAATGTGAACACAAATATATCCTCCTCCGAAATTTTCATGCATAAACACTGATCACTAAAGAAGACTACATTGAATTATTTGTTTTATTATGTACAAGTAGGCATTTACGATGCCCATCCCCAATATATAGTGTTGCTTAAAAATGTACAATTTGGGTGTTCTTGCAAATTTCTGCTAGATTACAAAACAAATTCTTGTTCTCTTGCAGAAGAAAAAAATTATACTTATATCGTTCTCATAGATCACCGGAAATTAATGAAATGTCGGGAGACAAGTTCCAGATTTTAGGTATGACTTTCAGGGCATTATTGAGCTATTAAATAGTCTGATGTTAATGTCCCTAATGTTATACGTGTAAAGTAAACTTTAGAGAAATAATTAATAAGAATATGCAAATTTCGTATTATCGTATTGGCTAACCGACATAAAATGCGTTACATTTTTTGTTTCACCTTGCATCTACCTTTGTATTTTATGATTCTTCAGTTTACGGCTTGTAGTAACATTTGGTTTACTTCGAGATTGCGATCAAGTATACAAAAGTCAATCTTATATAGTTACTCGGTTTCTGCTGAGATTAGTGTCGATTTGGATTATTGAGAAATATTATCTAGCTAGCTATGATTGTAATTGAATATATGTTTTCGTATAATTTACACTTCAGAATCGGTTCAGTTAGTAATCGGTTTGCAATCAGAACTGAAAACCAAACGCAGTCTCATTTTAATTCGGTTCATTAAGGACGACGAGTCGACAGAGAAAATGTAAGTGGCATTTGAAGCTATACTATCAAAAAAGAATGTAATGGGCTACAATGTAATTATGGGCCGAAAATGTAACGAGGAGTACTCTTAGCCCGACTTTACTTTTACAATTTGTCTTCTAATGGCTGTGAAACTCAAGGAATTATGGGAGGAGTATATTCCAAGTTTCCAACTATATATACCCATTTCCTTGCTCGTTGGGAGTCGTCAGTCGTCACACAACTATCTATAACGACTTCTTGTTGTTGAACTTTATAATATCGTAATCCAGCTCGATGTATTTTGTATATGTATAAGAATCTTTACAGGATGTGGTTTGAAACGTTCAAGAGAATAGGGCGACTATATTTTTCCGTAATAAAAACAAACACAAAAAGTCCAACTTTAGCAGAATTCAAAGTCAACGGTAATAAAATTCAGATGAAGGGCTAAAACGACAGAAAATAAGACGTTGCATATTGAAATTAAGGAAACTGTGACTAAATCAACAGTACGTAATTTTCATCTGGTCCTTTTCTCGTACGGATTTTCGTTACGCCTTCACGTCTTTTGGCTATTTATATGACATTCGTACACCTTTATTCATTGTGTTCCCCGTTTTCTCATAACAATTACGGGAAATGAAAATTTATTTAACTAGTCCGAACATATACAATCTTTGTTTGACCTATCAGAAACATATTGACGGACGAACGATGTATAGGTACAAATAGAAAAAAAAAAAAAAAAGTTTGAACGTTCTACTACACAAAACAATTTTGGAAATGTAGATTAGTCGGCGATTAGTTTCAAAAATATGATATATAATATAATAGCTTATTATTAAGAGTGGTCCGTAATTGATCAAACTTCAATCGCCTAGTTAGGTACGAACTACGAACTAATTCAAATGCGACATGATGTAGTGACCCGTATCTGTAAATCTCGTTTTCTTGCTATAGTTTCTATTTTTATTTCATACAATGTTGTCCACACAAAAAAAAGACAAAATTAAGAATAAGTTCATGATAATAGTAACAAAGGAAAAAAAAATCTGCGGTGAGAGAGCAAATTTGGACCTCTCTAAGATGATCATGAATTCATGATATTGCATTTACACCATAAAGATATATAACTTATCATGTGTTAATAGATTGTACTAGAAGAAAATCATATATTTTACAAAAAATTTCTTTATCGGTTATTAATTTTTATAATCAATTAAACCAAGGAAAAGCAAGTTTGTAATCAGGAGACAAGTTTATATGATGTCATACATAACACTTCAGTAACTCTCAAGTACATAAATTTACAAGCACTCTTCTATGTATTCCCAATCATTCTCGCAAGTGAAAATAGTAGTTACTCAACGGAAAGTGAAATTAAATCCTTTAGCAGAAAATTTTAAAAACTTTCTTAGACTCCATCATAAAAATAAAAATATATTAGTATTTAAAAAACAATAGTAAAAATCATGAATTTTGATTAAAAAAAAATGAAATATAATAGCATTTAAACATAACAGATTTGACAAAAAAAGATGAAGATATTATTAATTGAACATATTAGTAGAAAACAAGAATTAACAGAAAAGACAGATTATTCCTCTACAATCCTCCTACCATATAATTTGGTAGTAAACAAGACACATCCCTAGAAAAAAAAGAGATGTTTAAAGTAAGTGATTCTGGCGAAGATGCTCTCATCTAAATGTTCTCTTTTGTGATGGATTGCAAGCAAGTTATACTGTAAAATATCTTATAATCATATTGCTAACATTTATTAGAAAATATCTTAATCAAGAAAACATGATCAACTTTGTGGATACATACTCCATAAACTTGTTCAAATATTGTAAAACATATATTGTCATATTTTTGTCTTCTCAATTCTATCACTGATTAACATAAATTCTATCATTGATTATGAAGTCTTTGGATTGGTGACGAATTATGTTTTGTTTTGTTTATCAATTCTGAATGCTTTTGGTCATGGTGATTAACAAGAGATGCTATCACAGCTGTGATGAAAGTAGTCATGTGCAACATTAAGTTTTCTTCTTATCCTGAATTTTCCTTAAAATAAGATTAGACAAAATGTTTTACTACTTAAATCTAATGCTGCTTCCACATAATTGTTTTGTTTGTTTCTTCATCCCAAATTTTGGTTGAGGAACATTTTTAATTTAGTTATGGTTAACCACTATGTATGTATCTATGGTATTTTCTGTATATTGATCATTTTAAATTGTCAATATGGTATTTATAATATTTGGATAATAATATAATCTTACTGTTATACGAAAGTCAAATCTCAATACTATAAACAACGATATTGCACTTGTGTGCTGTCAAAACAACCGGGTAATTTAATACTGTAATACTTATTTTAGAGGTCGTCTCTCATGTGTCATTAGAAATATAAGAATCACATGAATATCCATATCAAAAAAGGAATAACATGAAGGGAGAAATGAATACCGTTACTTGGATCCCAATCATATGCTTTTTGCATTTCCACTTACAATTCTGTAAATTTTAAAGAATCTGTAATATATGTTATATGCCTCAGTTTTGAAGTTTTCTAAAAATGTTAGACTAGGTCAAACTTGTTTCACCTTGTTATGACTATTGACTAGTCGAGATTAGTCATAAAACTCATACAATAAGGAAGGATATAAAATCAAGATTTCGCTATTTCTTTTTATTTGTCAACAATAAAACTTTATTGGAAACAATAAAATATAAATATATAATTTTCATTGATAACATATAAGATATTGAGGATTGGTCAGCTAACCTCGTGTCCTTCAAATCTTTTTTTTCCCATTGTAACATTCACACGCAAATTTAAATTTTCTCTACTCGCTTCTACAAATTCAACGTAACGATCCGTCATCCATATATATATATATATACACACACGAAACAAACATATAAAACGCAGATATAAGTAATGGCGACGAATCGGTTCATCGTTGAGGTTGAGAAGGGAAAAGAAGGTGTCGATGGAGGTAGTCCGTCGGTCGGTTCGGTTTACCGGAGTATCTACGCCAAAGACGGTTTTCCTGAACCGGCCGATGATCTTGTCAGTTGCTGGGATATTTTCCGGTTAGATATATTTCCTCTAGCTTATAGGACGACATATACTATCAATTAAAGTCCACCTTTTGGCTTTACTGATTTATTCATTTTTCGGAATGAGTTGGTTGTTACATTATCATTTCATTTGGAGTAGAATACAGTAAAATCTATCTCATTTTAATGGTATTATACACTTTTCTGGTGAAAGCTTGTGGGTGCAACTGCAAATTACAGTTTGTGAGTCCTTGGTGGTTTTTCTCTTTTGGTGAATTTTTCTGCGTTTATTTTCTTTTCTTTTTTGTTTTTTTTGTTGTTGACTATCTTCTCCTTCTTTTGCGGTTTCACTGCTGAGAAAATATGGGAGAGAAGAAAACTTTGGGGTTTGCTTATCTTCGAAATGAATACGTAAAAGACTTCAACAATATATTTTTCCTTTAGAATAGTCAAATTATTGCATTGGCCGCTTTGACTTTGATATGAAGATCCGAATGCAACAATTAATACATGAAAAAATTGATATGAATGTTCGGTGTTAATTTCTGTTTTGATTACAGTTTATCTGCGGAGAAATCTCCAGATAATCCCATGCTTGGTCGTAGAGAAATTGTTGATGGAAAAGTAAGAAATCAGCAACTTGATTATCCATCTTTTAAATCAGAATAATTAGTCACAATTCGTGTTTTGTAATAGTGATTTGTTTTTTTTTTGTTGCGTGTGTCCCAAACAGGCTGGGAATTATGTATGGCTAACTTACAAAGAAGTATATGATATCGTGATTAAGCTTGGAAACTCTATCCGAACTATTGGAGTTGGAAAAGTAATTACTGTCCAGAACGTTTTTTCTTTTTTGGACATTGGTTATATCTTGAACCGTATACAAGTGATGCGTCTAGAGTTTTCTCAATTATCTTAACTTTAATGTTTTGTGGTCCGCAGGGAGAGAAATGTGGTATTTATGGCGCCAATAGCCCTGAGTGGATTATAAGCATGGAGGTAATATGAGAGTGACATCATATTAATTAATCGGTAGTTGTAACTTGTAACTTGTAAGCACCAGAAACTATGGTGATGAATCAGTAATAATCTAGTAGTTTCTAGCGCTTGGTGATTATTTTGCCGAAAATTTATTCTTTTATAATCTTTTCGCCATCTGACTGTCCAACCCAATGCTTTTTTCTATTATTGTTTAAATGATTTTCTATTGATTTTAGGCTTGCAACGCTCATGGACTCTACTGTGTACCTCTATATGACACTCTAGGTATGTACATAAATCTGTATATTCTGTTGTTCGATTTTTCCATTAGAAGCAATCTCATGTATGTATAATACTTTGGATCACTGAAGCTAAAAGTATGCTCACGTGTTAGGTGCTGGAGCAATAGAATTCATCATTTGTCATGCTGAGGTGTCACTTGCTTTCTCTGAGGAAAAAAAGATTTCTGAGGTAACTTATTATTGTACAATTGTTTGATTAGGTTATAAGAGCGTGCAAGATCTCTCCATCAGCTTAACAAAACGTTTTATTTTTGATGTTTCAGTTATTGAAGACAGCTCCAAATTCAACTAAATACTTGAAAAGTAAGCGCTAATCGTGTATTGGAGTTCTTGATGCAAGTCCAGTAAAAGAAACAATTCCTAATTTCTTTTTGGAACAGATATTGTGAGCTTTGGTGAGGTTACAAGTGAGCAAAGAGCAGAAGCTGAGAGGCACGGGTTAACAATATATTCATGGGACCAATTCCTGAAGCTAGTAAGAGGATTCATATTTGTACTTTTATAATTCTACTTTCGTATCCAAAATTCGGAGATCGCAATTCTTAAATGTTTGTGTTACTTGCAGGGTGAAGGCAAACATTTTGAATTACCAGAGAAGACAAGAAGCGATATTTGCACCATAATGTATACAAGTGGCACTACTGGTGATCCTAAAGGAGTCTTGCTGACAAATGAGAGCATTATCTATCTACTTGAAGGTGTAAAAAAATTGCTTAAGACCATCAATGAAGAGGTAACTTATTGTTGTTAATATCATCATTATACTTGAATATAATATCAAAAATAGATCATAATAATAACTTTGTTTCATTGTGAAAAAAAAAAAAAAAACGTTACAGGTAACCAGTAAAGATGTTTACCTCTCATATCTACCTCTGGCTCATATCTTCGATCGCGTGATTGAGGAGCTGTTTATTTATCAAGCTGCCTCCATAGGATTTTGGAGAGGGGTAAGTTATAAAAATGTTACTTTCGATTACAGAATCTACTTCATAATAGACATTATACAATCTGTTTTATCATGGACTTACTTATCTACTTATAATATGTTGTTTCAGGATGTTAAGATATTGATCGAAGACATTTCTGCTTTGAAACCGACTGTTTTCTGCGCAGTTCCTCGCGTGCTAGAGAGAATATACAATGGTAAATACTTCGCTAGGGTAAATTTTTGAAAAACTTGAGAAACATTAAACTAGTTGTTCTTAACTGTTCGTCTCTGTTTATGTCAACTCTCAGGTCTTCAGCAGAAACTTTCTGATGGTGGTTTCTTAAAGAAGACCTTATTCAACTTTGCGTTCAACTTGTAAGTGTTGCCATCATTGGATCAAAAACCAATAGACCAAAGCTTTCTAATTTTAATCTCTGTTTCTGAAACCTTTTTCAGCAAACATAATAACATGCAGAAAGGGAAGCCTCATGAGCAAGCATCTCCAATCTTTGACAAAATTGTATTTAAGAAGGTGAATTTAGAATGACATATACGCACACACTCTCGATCTTGAACATTTTGATTGTTAGAATAAAATTCTAAAACCAAATCTTTGAACCTATAAATTCTTTCAGGTAAAAGAAGGATTAGGAGGAAGAGTGCGTCTTATCCTCTCAGGAGCAGCTCCTCTTGCAGCTCACATCGAATCTTTCCTTCGAGTTGTCGCATGTGCTCATGTTCTCCAAGGATACGGTAAGAACTAAGAACAAAGAATGTTACTTAAAGTTAAAACAAATCCAAATCTTGGTCCTACAGTCTTACTAATGAAATCTTGCAGGTCTAACGGAGAGTTGTGGTGGGACATTTGTGTCGATTCCAAATGAGCTTCAAATGCTTGGAACGGTTGGTCCACCGGTTCCAAACGTTGACATAAGGCTGGAGTCAGTTCCGGAGATGGGTTACGACGCTCTTGCGAGCAAGCCACGTGGAGAGATTTGCATCAGAGGAAAGACTTTGTTCTCTGGTTATTACAAACGTGAAGACCTCACTCAAGAAGTCCTCATTGATGGATGGCTTCACACTGGTGATGTCGGTGAGTGGCAACCAGATGGAGCCATGAAGATCATCGACAGAAAGAAGAACATCTTCAAGCTCTCACAAGGAGAATACGTTGCTGTTGAGAACTTGGAGAACATTTATAGTCACGTAGCTGCCATTGAATCGGTAATGGGCAATCCGGTTTACGTTTTTTTTCGTTGGGTTTTATAAAAACTGATCTATGCAAACATTTTGCAGATATGGGTATATGGAAACAGCTTTGAGGCATACTTAGTGGCTGTGGTATGTCCAAGCAAGATACAGATCGAACATTGGGCTAAAGAACACAATGTTTCAGGAGACTTTGAGTCTATCTGTCAAAACACAAAGACCAAAGAGTTTATCCTTGGAGAATTCAACAGAGTAGCCAAAGACAAAAAGGTTTATTTTGTTCATGGGTCTTCTTCTTTTATTGTTTGTTTCATTACATCAAATCTTTTTAACTAAGAAAATTGTGGTTTTATATATACAGCTGAAGGGATTTGAGCTGATCAAAGGTGTACATTTGGACACAGTCCCATTCGACATGGAAAGAGATCTCATCACACCTTCTTACAAGAAGAAAAGGCCTCAGCTTCTCAAGTATTATCAGGTAAATTAGAAGTCTCATTCATTTTCATTTTTTCACATAAACAAACGTACGCATTTAGGCTACATGATGAAACTTTAGTTTATCTCCATTTACTTATGAATCGAATTATCTTAACCTATATCCTTGTTTACGCAGAAAGAGATTGATGAAATGTATAACAAGGGAAAGAAGTGAAGCTTCTATAATACTATGCAGCCAGTGTGAAGACGGAATTTGTTTGACAAGTCTCAGTTAATTTATTTCTCTTTTCATTTTAAGTCGTATTGTTATATGCCTCTGTGTTGTGTTACAATCGAAGTTGCTTGTGCCAAAGAAAACAAATATACATCATAAGGTTTATTTTTTGCTTGTAAACAAAGATATCTGCTTCTTTTTGTGTGTATTTTGTATTGATATTGTAACAACATTTACTCTGTATGAGTATGACCCACAAATTACAATTTATGTTTTAGCAGCTTCTTAGTAGATGTACTGATTGGTAAAATAGATTCAGAGTAACTAACTACTAAATTTAGTGAGTTAACATCTTGTAGGAAAAAAACAAACAACTTAGGTGGAAAAAGGTGAAGTGATGATCAATTTTTCAAAATAAGTTTTCGTTTTGCTAATTTCATATACTTAAGACCGATGAATTTGGAAGTGTATCTATTTATAGAAGACAAACAAAACACGTCATAAGATGAGAAAATGAAATACATTTGAATTGAGGAAAACATTCAGAGTACCTAATTGACCACTAAAATTCAACATCTTGTGTAAGAAAAAAAAATTTGGGGAAGTGATACTTTGTTGGTCTTTTCTCAAAATAAGTCTTCCCTTGCAAATTCTCATTGATTAATATCTCTGAATTTGAAAGTCTAATCAAATTCGACAAATACTTAACACACGTTGATAACCAAATCACATTTCATTTAAGGACTGTTGTTGAGTTTTTACAACTGACCAGTGACCAAAGAAAGATAAAAAGCACAAAACGACAGAGACATACACATGTTTTTTGAGCTACAAGGAATGAAAAAACAATCCTTGCAAAATCTCACAAGACCCCTTTTAAAGAGAAGGAAGATCTCACAAAACACTATCTTTCTTTCTATCTTCCCCTCTCTCACTATATATATATTTATATATAAATTTAAAAAGCATTGAACTTGGGAGTAGAAAGAGGATGAGCACTTTCACTCTTCTTAAAATTTGTTGAAGAGTCTTTCACTGTCTCTTCACACCTTTCTTCCACCCTTCTTCAACCCTTTTCTATTCACCAGAGAAACCCGAAAACGCAAAATGAAGATAAAAAGACCAAACCTTTTAACGTTCTTGACGAACCAGAGGGAAAAACCAACACTTTCTGCTTCTCACGACCTATACACACTGTGATTCCTTTTGATACTGTAAAAGTTGTTGTCTGGTCAAGCCAAAGTGTAGCTTGAAACCGCGACATTTGCGGGCGTTGTTGAGTGAATGTAGACGAACTCTAGGGACTTTCCGGATTGCAATGAGTGCATCCACGAAGGTAAACCGAATGAGTTGCCTGATCTCGAGAGTCCCCAGATTGGTCCGTAGAGATTCTTGATCGAAAGGTTGAGACTTTTCAGAGCTCTTGGTGATTTGTTAATTACAGTTGTTGAGTATCTGTAGTAAGTCCTTCCCTTTGAGACCCATGAACCAGTCATCTTCTGAACTATAGCCACTGGACCAGAAGCTGCACAAGTAATCAACATAGTCAAGTCTCTGTTCAATAGACACTCGTAGATTCATATGTAAACAAATGAAACACAATAGCATACCTCGGACCGGGGAGGTCACTCTCGGTTTACGGATAGGCATTGGTCTTCGGACTACAGGAGCAGGAACAGCTGCAGGGAGACAAAAAGAAAGGGCAAACTACTTTGAGTTCCACTGTTCTTCATGGGGATATATAGAAATGTTTTGAATCTCAGGCACAAACCTGGAAGAAGCTGGCTGTAACCGGAATGTCCACTGCTGAGACGAGCAAGAACACCAAGGAGTGGTGCATTGTTGTAAGTAGCAGGCTCAGTCTGCTCATAGTTATCTCTCCTGTCAGCGAAATTGTCGTAAGCATCGGGACCGCCGACAATAGCACCAGTGAGGAGGTTAGGGTCGCTGCCTTTACGGCTGAACCACGTGGCATAACCACCTCGGCAAGTGACAAATGTGCGGTCAACCTTGTAAGAGACGATGGAGGAGCCTCTGTGGTGAACTCTCTGAGGGAAATTGTTACCATATCCAACCATATAGCTAGTAGCTCGTGGGTTATCTCCAAGAATATAATCCACCTGAGAAGAAGAAGAATCCAGAATATATCATGAAACTGTTGAAGTAAGATTATAACATATCTTCGAATTCAAAAGCGGGTTTCACATCGATCCTTTACCTGAGATTTAGCAAAGGAAAGAAGCTGCGAAGGAGCGACATTTCCAGAAGCACATCTCAAGTTGCTTCGAGAGGAAGTTAGGTAATCAGAGTAAACCGTGGTCAAGAAGGAAGCACTTGTGACAAACTGCATATTGTTCCAACGTTGTCTGAAAATCAAACCACCTGGTGTCTTCTGAATGTTCCTCGAGCCTTTACCCAACAACGAACACATAAAGAAATCAGCTTTCTGTTGATACTTCTGAAACACTGGCGTGTGACGTCCTGCTTTGCCTTGCATCAAGAACTGTCCCCACAAAAGAAAACAAACCCGTTTAGAATCAAATCATGATTACTAAACCGGTTAACAACAAAATTACAAAATTGGTTTGGACTACTAACCTTGGCGACAAGGGTCTGAACACCAGCGTACTTAACGTCCCAGCCGAACTCGGTCATGGACCAACCGGTTCCCCCCATGGAGTCACCGTTACGACCCAAGTAGTCCAAGTAGTACTGGTTGTTAGAAGCTTGGTATAACCACGCAGCTGCCCAAAGTAACTCGTCCTGAAATTAAGATCCATTTTCAGACACTAGACAACAGCCAGTTCAAAGTCTTTAAGCTCAGATTCTCAAATCGTATCTTACATTGTAACCACTGACGGATTGGTAATATTTCCTAGCAACGGTGATACTGCTGTCGTACTTTCCTCTGTATTTGTCGGCGAAATCAAACAGCTGAAATAAAATAAAAATAAAATTAGGATGGCAAATTCGAAATAAAACAGAGAACACAAGGTTAGTTTTCAAAATGATGTGGGGAGTGGCAGATTCGTGATATTGTTATAAGAATAAAAATGTTAAATTAGGAAAGGTCGTTACACAGTATGGGGCACCGACAGCCCAAGGCACGTGCGAAGTGTTAATAAAAAAAAAACAACACAAAAAACCCGTGAAGGACGGAGAACGACGTCGTCGTTCCCAACTATTTACAAAGGGATTTGGGGTCCACTTACGGGATCAGCGACACGGTACCGTTTAGCATGTTAAAATAGTATTATTCTTAGTTTGTATAGTAAGCTACTGTGTTTAAATTAAATTCTATAACACAAAAAGGGTTAAACTCCTGGTGAGTGGGGTTAAGTGCTGATTATAGCAAATCTCAGAGAATATTTCTTTTTCAAGCATTCATAAATTTATTGCAACTAAGAATGAAAACAAAATTAATTTTTCATATTTGTCATTTTCATTGCTACATGACGCCTCTGCCTAACGTGCGCTGAAAACGACTTTTAAGTGACTTTCTACTGTTGTGCAATAATCATGTGTCTGCAACTTCCCCAACGTAACTGCCGGTAGATTAATATCACTACACTTTATGGCTAACGTGCGCATCCCAGAGTAAAAATGCGCCGAAGAAAATAACAAAAAGTTTAACATTATACCTGATAAGCGTGAGTGAGTAGTAGCCTAGAGTAAGCAGGGTTAGATCGGCGGAAGACAATTGAAGCGGCGGCCATGGCAGCTGCTGTTTCTCCTGCTAGATCCGACCCGGGATTACTTGGATCTATCCGGTAAGCTTTCCTGTCCGTCGTCATTTCTTCCGGTCTCTGCCAACAGTAATGGTCGGTGTTGCCGTCTCCGACCTAAGAAAAAATCATCCATAATTAATTATTTAAAATTTAAAATTAAAATAAGGAAATTAATTAAATTAAAAATAAAATAGTAACTAAATAAATAAAAGTAAAAACCTCGCCGTAAAGGACGTTGGGCTCAGGATGGGCTTTGATGAAGTAATCAGTGCCCCATTTAATGGCATCAATAGAGTGGCCAAGCTCGCCGTTAGCCGCTAATTGATTGCCGTACTCAATGACGCTCCACGCCATCATCGTCACCGTGAAAGCCATCGGTAGTCCGAATTTCACATTGTCTCCAGCGTCGTAATAACCTCCGACTAGATTCACCTGGAAAAACCAAACCAAAAAAAAAAAAGAGTTTGAGTTAGGACCGGATGAAAGAGTAATAATGTTGTCTGAACGGAGAATAGATCTGTACTTTAGCTGTCGGAAAATGCTTAACTAAAAAATAAAGTACAAAAACAGAGTTTGATTCTTGAAAAAAAAAAACTAGGGTTTAATGACTGTTGACTGGTCTTTCGAGTGATAAAAACGGCAACATTGTAAATAAAGAGAGAGGGAGATGAGACATACTCCGCTTGATTTGCCGTCGGTGAGACCGGAGTGAGAGCGCCAAGTGACTCTTTGGTTACGAGGGAGGACACCAGATCTCTGAGCTTCGAAGAAGAGAAGACTCTTGGAGAGAGCTTGGCCGTAATCATGACCGGAGTAAGCTACCGGAAAAGAGAGTAGCAGTAACAGAGCAGTCACTGTCGCAAGTTTCTCCATGACTTCTTCACCAAAGAAGAGGAATGCCGGCGAGATTATCAGCTAAAAAGCGCTGAATAATAAGGCAAGACCAGAGAGATGGAGAAAAGGAAGACGAAGAGTGTTTGTGAAGACGAAGGGACGAGCTTAAGTGTTCTATATATGGAAGGAGGATGGAGGAAGCAGGAAGGTACCAAGAGACAGAAAATTTTTGACAGTTAGCTTTCATTTAATGATTAATTTATTTTTTTGTTTCTTTCTTTTATTAATTACACAATGCTTTGATTTATTATTACTTTAATGAGTGTAATTACTACCACTTTTAAAAATTCTTGTTAAGTGTTGTTGGTCGAAATTTTGAAATGTACATAACCTCTATGTATACGTTACGACAATGATTTTTTAGAAAATTTGTAAACTAATCTTGAGGAAAACTGTGTCGTCCTCCTCCGCATTAATCATGAATTAATTGCAAAAACAATTATTCTTTTTTTTAATTAACATCAATTGCTTCTTTTAGGAACTCAGAGTAGTTACAAAATTTTGAGAAATAATAATTTATTATTACAAAAAAGGGAGGAAAAAAAATGAAAAAGAACAAAGTCATGTGAGTGTTCCCATGAATCTTTAGGTCTCTTTTCACATAGGGGCGGCGAGGTGGTAAATGAATGTGTTTACATTTACATAAAGTACTACTCCTACCAGAACTAGTTTTGTTTTTATAGTAATGATAATATTTGGTTAATTATTAAAGTTAATCTACAACTATGAAAACCATTAATCTATTGCTATTATCAAGGCGTTTTATGGTAAGTGTGAAGACGAGGTGTTTTGAGGCGAACACATAAAAAAAACCGAAAAAAGTAAAAAAGCTGATATCCTCCTAACAATATGCCCAAACGATCTTGTTCACCTTTGTGTCACTTCTCCTAAATACCCACTATCCACTTATCGTTCACGTAGCACTTTATTGTAAGGGCAAATACGGGAATCAACCAATAAAGACGTAGGTCCTCTGTTTACGAATTTAAAAATATACCACGAAATTTAGCGTAAATTATAGAACAAAACAAATAAACAGCTCCATTAGTTTGTTTCTGTTTTTTTAAAAACACATTGGAAAGTTATTTTTAACACATCTTTTTTTCCATTGTTTATACAGTTTCAATTAGCTTGTAGCATATTATCCTTCGTACAGATATTTTGTATTACCGTGATGTAAGAAATCTACAACCGCATTAGTTCTGCTTTAATGATGTTTTGCTCTTACCTTCGTAAAAGCAATGCACAAACGAATATCTAATACATTTTATTATTTTCTCTTGTTATGAGGAAGTATTCAAGCGGTGGTTACTAAATTACGAGTTCTTGTTGGTTACTAAAACAAAAACAAAAAACTAAAGAACATCTTTACGGTAATTCTATTCCCTACTAAATTACGGAAACAGTCAAGCAATATCAGTCATGACCATAGGCTTTACATCGAAAAGAAAAAAAAATGACAATGGCCAAAGAGAGGACATAAAAGTAAATTCAAAGAACAAGCAAAATACACGTTGACGAGCAGTTTTGACATTTGGTTCTCTGCAAACCATCCCAGTGGTTAACGCGACAAACCGACAACTAGACTCTCTTCTTCTATTTATTTATTTTGTTAGTTTCACTATTATCAAGTTACTTCGTAAGTTAGCAAATAATCCATACTAAAATTCATAAATTTGATTGTATTGGGCATAAAACAAATACTTGCTTTTTTCGATATATATGTTACTTGGTTTGCCTTATACGAATAATAGAATTTTAGACTTGGTGATTGGCTTGTTAATAGCGAACTACCCGCAAATTCTATGTATTTGCTAGAAATGATTTGCAAGTTATCAAAAAATATAGGTAAACTGGATTTCAATATTTTATTATAAGAAAATGCTTTCTCTAGTAAGTTTCGGATTCCCTAATACAAACATGGTTTCGTAGACGTAGAAGAATATTTTTTAAAGTTATCGAGAGGCAGCAAAGGCTTTTGATCGAGTAAAGTTTGGTAGCAGGTTGTCAACTTCTCTTTGATATGAAGCATGGCCTCCCAGGGACATGCTGATTGATCTTACTTTAAATTATTTGTATGCATCACTTGACTCTATTTTGTTTTTGCATCGCCATAGACATCACTAAGTAGAGTATCTCAATGCAATAGAAAAAGTGATTGCAGATCACCAACGAAGTTGTAATCACATAAGGATAAAGCGACAAGAAAAAAATAATATATTCAGATTGACATTTTCAGCTGCGGAGACATGGCTTTAGATCCGAAGTGAGCAACATGGGTTGGATGTTACGAGGGAATTAAGTTACTCATACTCGATCCACTCCCAAGTATTCATTGCATTGCTTGCTCTTTGTGACTGTTTATCTACTAGAATCGAACAGACTACATATTAAGTCTAGAACTTCCATAATATTAAATAATATCTATTTAACAGAACAAGAATACTTTTTACTGTTAAAAGAACAACTAAGTATACTGTAACAGTAAGAAAATTAAGTATACAGACTCAAACATTAAATCTTGTACATTTGTTCAAAAAAAAAATTTATTGTTCTTTGGATTTCTGTATATGCATATAAACTCAGATATGGAATGAAAACGGAATCTTATAAAATCCACCGACAATTCAGTGACTGGAAGCTGTTTTGTTTTTCTTGCTTTGGCTATCGTCTGCGTGTTAGAAATATATTATTGGTGATATCTAATTTACAGTCCGTATAAAATAATTAGTTTGGACACATACTAGATCAGTAACATTTCTGTTTTTGTTCTATTTGTGTTTCATATTATTAGAATTGTTTCATCAGCATAATCCAAACCATCTCCACTTGAACTAAATATGAAAATGCTATAAAACTCTTTTTTACTTGGATAGGTCTAAATGACTTAAATTTCCTATATCTAAGAGAAGAAACTAAATACGATGAAAGAAAAGAAATAAGGCCAAACCTTACTAATTTTACAAATAATGTTTGCTAATTGAAAAACTGGATTCTTTTTTATAAACCGTACAAAATCAAGTATTATCTTTCGTTTACCTTTGTTTACTAGTATTTGTCTAAACCGAACAACTATAAAACAAATCGAGAATTAAATAATCACATGT
Source organism: Sisymbrium altissimum (assembly GCA_900406495.1). Taxonomy (NCBI): domain Eukaryota; kingdom Viridiplantae; phylum Streptophyta; class Magnoliopsida; order Brassicales; family Brassicaceae; genus Sisymbrium; species Sisymbrium altissimum. The sequence continues at coordinate 55,020 of OVBI01000719.1, forward strand.
ACTCTTAACATTATAAATTTAAAATAGTATTTAATTACTCGTATACGTATTATTTATTACAGTACTTGTTTTTTTACAAGAAGAAAAAAAGACAAGGAAGAAATGGGGTCAAAAGAGACAAGCCTCCTTGTCAGATGGCTTTATTCCCAACCGCAATCAACGGTCTCCCGCCGAATATTTATATTTACAACTTTACCCTTTTTTCTTTTTTCTTCCTAGTTCACTTTATCAGTTCTCTCTTTTATTTTTATTTTATAGTGTAAATGCTTTTCTTTTATGAATCAAACTTCTCGAGGTTTTGCTTTTTCTTTTGAACGTATATCATCTTATCTTTTAGTTGATTTAATCACAATTAACTTTTATCTTATATAATGAATTTGAAACCTAGTCGTATTTCTTAAATGATTAAATCATTTTTAACTGTGATCAGAAAAGTAATGTGACATGTAAGCAGATGTCAAAGAGGCAAAAGCTCCGGTTTGACCAACTGTCGCCGGTTGAGTCACGGCCACGGCAACGTTCCACTCAGGTGATCGTTTCGGTAATGGGCCCCACTTATTAGTACTTCTGAACCAATAAAAAACTTGTAATAGTAAGTCAATATATTTTTACATGATTGGCTAACATTAAATAAACTCTACGTGCCCATATGGTAAGATCTTAGTCGATTGAGAGACTCTTTTGACAATCAACGGTCAAAAGCCCAAAACCAAAAGCCATTGCCTTATTTTAAACTCTTCTTTTATATTATTGTTCGAGTTATTTAATTTTAAATCCCTGATTGTATATTTTAGAAAAAAATATAGATATATATATATATATATATGAATCATTTTTGAGATTTTTTACTTTTGAAATAATTTTAAAAAAGTTTATGTTTCCTTATGGTATCAGAGCTATAGATATATTAAAATCATATCTACTCAAATTATATATGTTTTGATGGGATTGTCCTCACGTGAGAATAAATATTTTCTCATTTGTTATTAATTGCATTACTTTGTCATTGTTAATTAACTGTTAATACATGATAATATACAGTTTACAATGAAATCGTCTTGAAGAAAGACTGAAAGAAGAAGCCGAAAATATATAAATAGGTGGAAATGTGAAAGTAATAAAAGCATAGTATAAACTAAACGGCATGATAAGATTTAAATTCTATATACATACAGTATATATTCCAAGTAAGTAAGTTAGATAGCATTTATTGACCACTTTTATTACTACTTTATTAGGTTTGACATTCACGTATGAAATCAGAAGTCATGGTGCGGAGTGGGAAATATTTTATCAATAGGATAGTATAAAAGGAGAATTGCTAGAACGATGTCAAAATGTTGGAAAGTTACTAGACTAATGCATATTTTTTAAAATTG
>OVBI01000720.1:0-56336 GCA_900406495.1 Sisymbrium altissimum
AAATGGTTTAAATGGAAAAGTTTGGGATTTTTTTGGCAGTTTTCCCTTTTTCTATTCCTTAACAAGTTGACAATTGATATTAAAGAACCAATTCTCTCTCTCTCTCTTTATTTTCTTTCGTTTGGAATATTTAATTGCGCGATAAGATACGGTAAATGGCTTATGCCTCTTCCAGTAAGGTTTATTCCATCGTAATTTCAGGTCATCAAGACCGTTTCAAGGTAAACCATCATCGGCTCTGTTCTCCTCGCGCAAACCTCAAAAGCAAAAAATCCTATCTATATTTGAATTTGGATCTTCCAACTTTGAAATTCATCTTTTGTTGTTGCAAGGATTTCAAAGGAACCCAACAACTTTCTAGCCTTGATTGTCTGTAAGCGTTTCTTCCTTGGGCTACTTAAAAAAAAAAAATTCTTAGATAGTTGACTACTGTTGTATTCATCCACTATATTGATCAAGAACATATTCTTTAGCACCATCTTCGCTTTAATTAAAGTAAAACCCCTGATATCCCCATAACTCTATATCCAAATTTCTGAACAGGACATGTGTTTTCTTTGAAGATACGGAGTTTAAAATCAAAGATTAAAGATGGATGAGGAAGAAGTAGAGGCTTTGGATCGAGCATCAGGAGGATGTAGCCACACTCATAGTTGCAATCCTCCAGGCCCAGACGCTGCTTCTCACTCACATACATGCTTCCACACTCACACTCATCTCATCACCCCTGTACAATTTTAGATATCTTACTTTCTTTTCTCTTTACATATGATATATATGGTATGATGAAATTTGAATGGATTGGTGTAGATTATGGGTTTATTCATTTTTGTGCCAGGATCCGCAAGAGAATGATCATTCTGACAGCAGCAACAAGAGGCGGTCATGTGGGAACAGAGAGGCAGTGAGGAAGTACAGAGAGAAGAAGAAGGCTCGCACGGCATACCTTGAAGACGAAGTCAAGAGACTGCAATCTATGAATGAGCATTTGCTTAGAAAGCTTCAGAGCCAAGCAATTGTGGAAACTGAAATCATCAGACTCCGAACTCTTTTGGTAGAGATGCAGGGGAAGATTGATGACGAACTTGGTGGTTTCTCGTTTCAGAAGCAATGTGACGGTTCTGGTTTTGTGTTCAAAGAAGGTGATGTTTCCTTCTGTTTGGCTTACTGATAAGATGATTAAATTATGGAAGGGGAAAGTAGAAGATATAGTAAACAGCTATATATATATATAAGACAGTGGTGATAGTTGAGTAATGGAATAATAAAATGAGAGCGAAAACGTTTGAGCTGAAAAGATGAAAAAATTGTTGATAATTGTTAATTGTTTTGTAGGTTAGTGATATTTCATTTTTGAATTATATTTTTTAACATATGCGTCTGAACTCATTTTTCAAAAATACGAATTGTTGATATCTGATGAATGTTGGGAATGGTGATTTGAAAAAGATAGACAAGTGGTATATACCATTCATGGACATTCATTTTCAGGAACTGTCTTTTAAGATTGAGTTCTATTTGAACTAGGCCCATATGGATCCTAACACAATCTGGATCTCGTGTAATCACACAGATGGATGCAACGTAGCAACAAGGAATGTGATGTGCGAAGTGGCAAGAGTAGAGTGCGAGGAGGGCAAAGCACTTCATGAGCCTATACACTCCTTTGTTCCCCATTCACCACCATTCTCACGTTAAGCTTTTCATATATCTTGTGGTATTATGTATACATACATACATATACGGGTTTAATTAGGGGTTAGAGGATGGGTTCCAATATAGTTGACATATACACAGATTATAACTTACTCCACATGTGTCTCTTTTGGAGGTACCGAAACATATTTGATTAGATGTAATTTGATTTGGAATGAGAAGGACGAGGAGGATTGTAGTTGTATGTATGATGATGATTGTGGGCTTGAAAGATCTTTGGGGGTCCATATATAGATTCTCTACATGTGGGCATGGTGAATACCCAAGCACAAAAGGATAAGGTATACATCATACATGTGTGTCTACGAGAATCCATTGGTGTGGACTGCCCCAATCATTGAATTTTTATTGAATTTGCTTCAAAACATTTGCACACAATAATCATTCGCCCATGTAAAAATTTTTACATGGGAATCAAATATTTGTGGATGGGTCAATGATAAGGCCGCAATGTTAGATTTTTGGGGGTAATTATATACCATACTACTAGTTTATAATAATATTGATATTGAAGCACATAATCATAGAGTGAGGTGTTAGGTGCCTCGGCTCCTGTGACTAGACTAGATCACTGCTTTTGACACCCAAAAAAATAACTATTATAATCATTGCTTTCCCTTGTGGGTCATTCTTCTTTTACAAAAAGGCCCTTTCGAAATTTAAAATTTTGAAAAATACTAATTCTTTTTACCCTACATTAATTTAGAACAATGATGTCTTTTCATCTTTAATCCTACCCTCTCAGTCTCATGTATACGACAATATAATAGTATGAAATATTTGATTCAAAAAAAAAAAATTTGAATAGGTGAAAGTACATGCGTAAGATTTTTATATAGTCTATATCATATAAAAAAATTAAATACGTCAGTTTCCATTGCTTCAAAGGAGAAACCTTTGGAACTGGTCAACACACCTTACAATTTATGTATGCCAATGCCATAATAATTGTTTATTATGACAGATTGATGATCATGATAATGTTATTTTTATATATTTCTTCAGTCTGATGTGATGAAGCATGTAATAATGATTGAATCAAATATTAAGCAGTACTGCAACAGTACTAACTAAAAAATCAACAATGTCTTACCAAACTAAAAAATAAATAAATTAAACAAAAAAAACCAGTAGCAGAGATTAAACCAGGTAAGTGACAATTTGGAAGGCATGTTTTTGTGTTTCCTAATTACTCATTATATCTTAAATGCAAATTCATTACAAGTAGAATAAAACAATTTAGAAAGAAATCTGAGGAGTTTTATTTCCTTTAATTAACAAAAAGGTTAAGTTAACTTAAATGTGTCCCTACACAAAATAATGATGAAAATGAGAAAGGGACAGTAGGAGAGAGTGGAGACCCCAGCGTTACAGCTGGTCTGCATATCAATCACCGGCGCGTGAGTAAAACGTCTCTACGTAAGGCGCGTGGAAATTCACTGTCCAAATGAAATGAAATGAAAAAAAAAAATGGGTTGTGTCAGAGAACGTGCAATGCAACCATCTTTTGTTTTTTGGCTTTTAAAACAGTTTACAATCTCTCTCTCTCTCTCTCCTTCTTCTTCGACTCGTGAAAAGACCAGAGAGTTTTCTCCTGATCCACACACACACCCACAACACAGAGATCCCAAATCCAGAAGAAACTCCCTGATAACGCAGATCTACTCTCAACACACACAATTAAAGTACGTACACCTTCTCTCTCTCTTCTCTCTGTGCCTTCTCTCTCTCTCTCTCTGTGCCTTTCTCTCTCTCTAGAGAGATTAAACTTTTGCAAGTTTTGATAATAGAATCTTACATGATGACACATCTTTCTTCATCTATTCCCAAAGGAGCAGTAAACGTCAGTAGCCTGCAGAAGTTTCACTCTTGTACGAATAATGTTCTCCACAGAGAATCAAGCGTTGATCATTTTGACTTTTTCAGGTAATTAAATTTACTTTTTTTTCCTCAGTAACGTTTACTTGACCCCAAAAAAATAATTCGTATTTGTTTCCATGTAAGATTTTCCGCATGCAAAAACTTCCTTTCTTCTTTTTTTTTTTTCCCTAATAAAGTTTTTACCTTTCCCTTTTTTTCTCCAACTCTTTTTCTTAAAGTGTTGAATTTTTTTGTTTCTTCTTCTCTTCTAGTTGTAACTTAAGCACGCGAGAAGAAAATAAATTAACTTTTTCTACTGTTTCTGCTTTTTAAAGTTTGATTTATTTTTGTTCTTTACTGGTTGTCTCGCAGGAAACAGAGATGATAAATTATAGTGAAGGTAGTATTATAAGAAATTGTAGTTTAGACCAAAAAAACAAGATAAAAAAAAGTTTAATTAAGTAGTAAAAAATCCCTTGGAACTAAAATCCAACACAAGAAACCAGAGAGACCTCTTAACGACAACAACCTCTCTGTACACAAGACAACAAACACTCTCTCTACAAAAGCATCACTCTTCCTCCTTCTTCTCTCTACTCTAATTCAAGAGAGAGAAAAAAAAAAAGCCATGGATGGGTACGAAGCAACTAGGATTGTTCTCTCTCGAATCCAAACTTTAGACCCAGAGAACGCATCAAAGATCATGGGTCTTCTCCTTCTCCAAGATCACGGTGAGAAAGAGATGATAAGGCTAGCTTTTGGTCCCGAGACTCTCGTTCACTCAGTGATAGTGAAAGCCAAGAACGAGTTAGGTCTCATGAGCGTTTCAAGGCCTCCTTGGAGCCAAGAGGAGTTAATTAGCCCTAAGAACAACAACCGTGGCTCTTCTCTCAACCCAGCTTCTTTGCCCTTCTACGGAAATGGAGGAAGATCTTCAAGGGATTTGACCAGCGACTTCGAGTTCATGGATGATGTGAACTCAAGAGCTGATTTTTTGGGCTCTATGCATGCGAGAACCGGTAGCTGCGTTTTGGACGGTTTAGGGTATGGTGATTCTGATTTAGGGTTTGGAGGTGTACCCTGTTCTTATTTCGCTAGAGGCTTCTGTAAAAACGGAAGTAGCTGCAGATTCGTCCACAGTGATGGAGGAGCTGAATTGGTTGGCTCTCCAAGCAGAATCGAGCTTCTCAGGTCTAACTCGGTTCCTCCAAGACTCGCTCACCACTTCATGACTCGCTCTTCTCTGCCTTCTTTCTCACCAAAAGGTGTCAACTTGCAGAACAGCGATGCTCAAAGGTTCGACCGTTTTTCTAACTGTTTTTCTTTTGAGATATTCGAAGTGATTTTCTTATAACTTGTGTATATTTTTGGGCAGAGCTGCTGCTGCTTTGATGATAGGAGATGAATTGCAGAAGCTTGGAAGATGGAGGCCTGAAAGGATTGATCTCTCTGCTATGGCTTGTCCAGCTTCGAGGCAGATCTATCTGACATTTCCTGCCGACAGTAGGTTCAGGGAGGAAGATGTGTCCAATTATTTCAGGTAATGCTTGGGAACACATATAATCACACCTCTTTGGTCTGAGTGTAAGTTCTTGTGTGGCTAAAGATGTTTTTATGGTGGGTATAGTACTTTTGGACCAGTTCAAGATGTGAGGATACCATATCAGCAAAAGAGGATGTTTGGATTTGTGACATTTGTGTACCCTGAGACTGTCAAAAGCATTCTCGCGAAAGGTAACCCTCACTTTGTGTGTGATTCAAGGGTTCTTGTTAAGCCTTACAAGGAGAAGGGCAAAGTCCCTGACAAATACAGGTACTTAACTAGTACTAGTGGTGGTAGTAGCAACTCTCATACTTTGGGCCTGATTATTCCTTGAATCCTTTTGTTTACCGCGCTTTTATCCTTTCGTGTAGAACTAACCAAACAACGGAGCGAGAATTGTCCCCGACAGGGCTTGACTCTAGCCCCAGGGATGCTATAGGTAAACAATCAGTAAAGCTCTCTGTGTTTTGGATTTTAGTTGAAGAACCTTTTGCTTATCACCATAGTGATTTACTTGTGGCGCAGGAGGGAGAGGGTTTTATAACAATGCTCAAGATGTTTTGTGGAGGAGTAAGTTTGAAGAAGAGATTCTTGAGCTTCAGAGCAGAAGGCTAATGAATCTGCAGCTTCTTGACGTCAAGAAGCATTTCCAACTCAATTCTCCTACACACAATCATTCGCCGAATCCATTTAGCCATACACTCGCATCTCCACGCCCAGTGCCGGTGAAAGCAGGAGAATATGTAGGAAGAGAGATAGGGAAAGGAAGTTCCAAAGAAGGATCTGATGATGATACAATGAATCTACCAGAGAGGTAGGTTTACTCATGAACAAGGAAATGTATGTGTATTTGGAAGCTGTGTAAGGTTGAATAGCAAACTTTCCGGGATTGTTACAGGTTGGAGGATAGCTTGCCGGATAGTCCATTTGCATCGTCCGCACATCATTTGCTTTTGTTTTCTGATTCTGCGGACAACAATGGATCGGATTTGTGGTCTCCTTCTTCTGATAATGACGATAATTCTACTCCTTCTACACTCTCTGACTCCTTCAACTCTTTCAACTGCCAAATGCCGAGGTTTCAAGATTCAACCACGGTTTATGTTTCTGCTATCAAGTAAATGGTAATCTAACATTGATCTCATCTAAATAGGTTACCAGCTATTGGAATGTTACCCGGGAGGGGTGGACCAGCTTGTCGTGTCGGGATATAAACAGGTAGGAGTAGATTAGTGGATGGTGAACACACAAATCAACAATCTTGTTAGGTTTAATCATTTCTATGTTTTATTGTTGTTGCAGGAAGAGAGGTGAGAAAGAAAGAAAAAACAGAGGTAAGTTAAAAACTGATAATAATATAGAGACTCTTAATAACCAAAGATGCAGAGGTGTAAAAAATAAAGCAGGAAATTTGATGTAAGAGATAGAGAAGAGAAGGAAAGAAGATTGTTGTACCATTTCTCTAGTTTTAATATGTAATGTTGATGGACCACACAAGATGATGTAATATGATATGATAAGATATAAATATATAGGACAAGAAGTGTAATCTCTCTAAAGATTTACAAAAGAAAGAGATTACAGTTTGGGTTTGAAAAGTGCGAGTAACTTCTTGTCCTTACCAGTTGCTACCCTCTCACTCTAACCACTCTCCAACTTGAAAAATCCAAAGTTATCCACTTTTGGTTATATTTTCTTCAACTATAAATCTAAGATTTGATTTTGATGAAGTAGGTTTTGTGTCATCGTTATTAAATGTAACTTTCGTGAGGTGGAAAGTGTGAAAGGGAGTAGGTGATACATCCATGGCTATTACCGTGATTTTAAAAAGAGGAAGAATGTTATTGACATATTGCATGTAAAGACTAAAGTTGAGATAGGTATTCGAATTAAATGAAATGTGTGATATTATGTGTATCATTAATGGTTTTAGCAAAGACACGGACAGTGGCGTGTGGTGGGTCACGCGCGAGAAAGTGAGTGCCAGAATTTAAATCACAACATTACAAAAAATAGTACGTAACTTGTGGTCTACTTACAACTATATGTCGCTTCTATTATGTGAAATGTGGAAAGAAGGTGCGTCAATTCATCAATCCCCATTTGATCAAACGAATGTGAAGCCCATATTCTTTTAAGTTGGGGGTTAACAATACACATGTTATGTGCGTATAAAACAATTTCCAAGCGTCTTGCCATGGACATATATAACACTTTGACGTAATAGTTTTAGTATCGGCTATTCTTATTGTCCCAATAATGAAAGAGAGGCTGGTGATCGGAACATCCAACAGAATAAACAAAAAAGACTGATTATCTTTTGTGTGACCGTGGTGTAACCGGTCCTCTTGTTTGTAGCGGAAGCTGTATGGCATGTGTTCAGCTTATTTCTTTTATTTTTTGTTGCTGCTTGGCGGTACTTTTATCGTCTATATACCTTATAAGTTAAAACACATGCGTTCTACACTAAGTGTGAATGGTGGCATGAAGACGTTCATGTTCGTGCTGCTTGTGGTCCGGTTTTGTTCCATCATGAAAAATCATGGGTTCAGATGCTAAATGAAGATGAAAATAATACCTAAAAGTGGGAAACATGCGGAAAATAAACAGATAGGACAAATATAGTTAAATGATCTAAGCGAAACAAACACATAATTAAAACATACAGTGGAAGGAAATTTACAAAACATCTAATGACACTACTAAAATTTAACTATTTTGGTTTTTTGGCATTTTAAGTTACTGAAATGCAGTTTCATTAAATGTAATAATATTTTTGGTTATTAAAATAATTTGTTGTGTTTTCTTGAAAAGAAGCATACACATTGGATGCATATATATATATTTTATTTTTTTTGTAATGATCTTTTTCTGTAGATGTTAGAAAAGCATGAAAAGTGATTGTTTGGGTGGATTTTTGATAATATTATTCGGTTAACTAAATGAATTTCGATGTTTCTTCGTGTACAGGTAAGTCATATGGGGAGCAAATAAGACATGCATTTATCTACAAATAATTTTTAATAGGGGTTGCCTAAATTAATCTAATATAATAGAAAGTAACAAGGAATCGAACTTATTACGTTACCACCAAGATAGAAAGCATGTAACACTTATATGTTTTAAGGGTCTTCTGATGTTTAAGTCATAGCTAAAATAGCCTAAAATTATATGATTCGTCCGAAAAAAGAAAGTTTAATAGGTTAACGGAAAATGAAAGGTTTTTGGAATTTTAATAAAAAATAATTCACAACTCAATTCCTATTGGGTGAAAAGCGTTAAGAGTAGTCAAGATCAGGAAGAAATAATAATAAGAGAAAGCCAAATGATATATACTTAAGTTCCCAGTTATTTCATTGCACAAGTCAGAGACATTTCTCCATAAATTTGTATAAAACAAAGAGAATAAAAACAACTTAGAAATAGAAAAACAGGAGGAAGAAAATAATGGGATCCCACGAGCCAACACACAGGCCATGTGGCGTGGGGAGATATATGCCAGAAGTTGTGTTTTGTGGAGACATCTCCAAAAATGTACTCCAAATATTGTAATTTATATCATATGTGAAATGTCAATTCATGTCATTTCCCATGTAATTAACAAGAGCAACCTAATATATATATATATATATATATATATATTTTAGAAAAAAACTCATAAAATGTATCACATCTAGTCGGACATTGTTGAACCAAGCAAGACCAAAATTCCAGAAAATTGGTTAGTTAGGAAATTGCCTTAGGCAGCGAAATGGCATGGGAAATAAATCGGTTATTTAAAAAGATGCAGTGAATAAATAAATACCTTAATCTTATAAACGTATAGTGTATGCACGTTGTCAAAACTTGTTTATTTAAGAATACGTAACTAAAACATGCTTATCTTGTTGTAAGCGTCTGATAAAACTTGAACCGTATAGAAAAAGACTAGCATATAATTCATGTGCAAGGAAATTTTTTGGGGAGCGTTTATCGGAAGCGACATAAATTTCCAAAAGAGACCAACTATGTTTCACCGATTACCATTTTAAAAGGGAACAAAAGACACTCAAGTATCATTCACATCACTAACAATAGTTAGTGGCAATTAATGTGAGGACTGAGGAGAGTGAGAGCGATGAAATAAATAAATCGATGGTGGCATCGTTAACCGTTGTCCGTTGGTATCGGTTTCACAGAAAGAGGCATATACTGATTCTTATTTATTTATTTACTATATTTATGATAATAAAATTCGGAACCTACCCAATCCAACCCGGCGACAATTAAATGAAATGAAGAGCCCAATTATTAATAGCTTTAGAAATCGATAAATAATCATCGGCGCGTGAGATATTCACAGCCAATGGCTGCGCGTGAATGTCTGAAAGAGTGGAAGCAACGGAGAGTAGAGAGTGAGAGAAAAACTAAAACTAAAATTAAAATTAAAATGATGGTGTCAGAGGGTTGAATGCAACACAACGTGCAATTACCTTTTCTTGTCTTAAAATTGGGCCCATTTTTTTCTCTTTTCCCTTTCATATATTTTTGTTTTCTTTTCAAATTATAGCATTTTCTACAAAAGTAGAGTAGAAAGATCTGTCTGAGAAAATATAGCAATATTAAGAGCGAATCGGATGTGGAAGGCGACGTCATTATACTGATTGGTGGAGCAATTGAATGATGATTGTTCGTAGACACCAATGATTCAAGAAGAAATTTATTTATTTTAGTATTGTTTCAGTAGTTATGGGTCAATGTATAAACGCAGATACATGCGTAAACTAGTTTATTTTTGTATTGTTTCAGTAGTTTTGGTAAAAACGTATAAACGCAGATACATGCGTATTTAGTTTTCAGTACTAGTTCGATTGGCAATAGCTGTTTTTTTGTGATAATATAGCCAATCGTTTTGGTCAATAATTTCGTTCGAAAATATATTATACAAACCTTTTTTCTTTTATAAAGGAACTTATACAAGCGTACAAAACAAACAAGAACTTCAACAATGTTGACATGCAACAATCGACTAAAATAACGCAAAACTTACAGAATAAATAACACTATTTTGTTTTCCTGTTACCGTGGCCACTTTACTTACTAGTGTAGAACAACTAAATAAATTTACTGAAGAAATTTTGTTTGGACATTGGAAAAGAGAGAGTTCCAAAGTTTTATGTCGTTCGTGAACAAGTTCCTATGATAAGAGGAGGGACATGATTAAAATCACTTGCATTGTGGATGCTCGTTTCGAAGCATTTGGTTTGAAAAAAAAATTGATAACCTAATTTAATTTACTGACTAGTAATTAAGTTTTTTTTTTTTTTTTGAACTTTGACTAGTAATTAAGTTTGCAGGTGAGTTTTATACCTATGGAAACTTGTGCCAGAAAACCCAAAATCTACGTAGCAATGGAAAGAGTGATTTCCAGATTGCAACGCGAGGAGAGTAACACTAAATGAATAATGATAACGTGATAATCTTCTTGATATTTTTGGTAATATCGGTTCTTTTTAACTAGATATGGCGTCGTTTGTTAGTAGAGTTCTTTTTAGTAAATAAAGCCTGATCTTGCGCTAGTTGTTCTAGCTCGGGAACAAAACTTTTTGAATCTTAAATGGTCCAAATAGTTGTCAGGCCTTATGAATTTTCTAACCCTAATAATGACGCCTTTGTGGGGTATTGCTATACCTGTGTTTACGTTGTAGTCTAATGGGTTGATTAAGTTTAAACAAATACTAGTATGAACTAAAATACTACCCAACAGAACCCATAATATGCAAGATTTCCTTTCTCGTCTTGTCATCCCCAAATCTGATTCACTCTCTATCTCTTCAAACATCAAATTTAAATAATCAAAAATTTGACATTTTGATAAATACAAAACAACAAAACTGTAGATCTCTACAGCTGTGCCTTTACAAGATGTTTCTTTCTCAACCCCGTTACATAAAATCAGTCAAAGAATGCACACAGTGTCTATGATTTAACTAAAATGTCGATATTACCCAAAATATATCGGAGCCAAAACAAAAAGAGAGAAAACGACAAAATAACCTCAAACTTTGGTACGGTGTGTGGGTTCAATCCAAACGAATCATGGCTGCTTCAGTCTTCCTATCAGCCCATTTACGTAATGTTAAAGGCCGCGATGCCTACTCTATTAGGCCCATTTAAAGCCCAAACAGAATAAACTCGAGCCGTTACAGAACCAGAAGTTGAATAGACGCCACCGACTGATTTCACTCCTCCCCCTCTGCAATTTCCAATTCATTCCGTCGTCAACTCCCCGTCAAATTCTCCCGCCGCGGACCTTAGTTTCCCCGATTTCAACCTCTCCGAAAACCTCCCGGGAAATCAATTTAAAGTTTTCTCGATGGTAAAGTGGAACAATCGATCCAGATTCAACCGTCGCAGATCTCCGTCGCGATGGTATAGCGAAAGACATTCTTCATCCTCTGGTATTTGCCCTTCCCGTTTCATGTTTTCACATTGTTTATTGTAACCTAAATTAGTAACTTGAGTAGTTTATTGTATTGTCAAAAGGTTATGGAGAAGACGATGGGATTCCAGTATGGGAGAAGAGGTTCTGTAAGGTGATTGGATCAGTGCCATGGCAAAAAGTTGTTGAAGCTACTGACTTCAAGAGCTGGTACACAGGTAACGTTATCACTTGGGATGATTCTGCCTGCGAAGAGACTTTTCACAATGAGAAGAAACGGTTTTGGTTGGAATCTAATGGACTTCACTGTGGTATATCCCTTCCTGATCCGGATCTTTATATTAGTGAAGTGGATTGGGAGACTATCATTGACCCGGAACTGATTAGTGATTTAGAACGTGCTTACTTTGCTCCTCCTGATGAGGTTAAGACTGGTTTGAAACGAGGGCGTCGAGATAGGAGTTGGAGTGGTTGTAACCTTGTCCCTATTGAAGAGACTCGTATGTTAAAGATTCCATTGGAAGGCAGTGAGAAAGTCCATGGTGTTGGTGAATTGGGGGAGAAATCGAATGGCTGGAACTTATCAGAGAGTAGTATTGATCATCCAAATGAGAGGACGAGGACTTGGGAAGCTAAGCCTAGTTGTGGAAACGAGAAAGCAAATGATATAGCGTCTGAGGAATGGAAGGAGATCGAGTGGAAAACTAAAGATAGGGGTACTGACAGGTGGGAGAACTCGGGTCAGGGAAACGATGGATGGTATAAGTCAGGACACGAAAACAAGAAGGTGAAAGGTTCTGAAAGTATCACAGCCGAAGAGTATGAAATGCTCGATAATCCTTGGGAAGTCAAGCCTAGTTGTAGACAGGAGGCAGCGCAAGATACGACTTGGGGAGGTTGCTCTGGTAAGGTGTGGGGTGATAGAGGTTGGGGCAATGGTGGATGGGAAAAGCGAGATATGGGGAATCAAGCTATGGAGATGAATGAGCGGCGTAGCACTAGATATAGTACGGATTATAGGGAGCCAAAGAGTTATAATTCATGGAAAGCTGGCTTTGTTCCTGACAATCGGAGAGATAATGGGGGTAATGCAGGCGGTTGGCAAACACGTAGAGCGAGTGAGACGAATCGTAGAGAGTGGGATGTGAAACGATCGAGTGATGGCTGGGGTAGGCGGAATAGAGAAAGAGATGACTCTTGTGGCTACAACTCTAACTACAGAAACTCAAGGCCTATAAGAGATGATTATCAGAACAGGAAGGTCAATTTCTCATCTAAGTAGTTCAAATGATCCATAGTTTTTGGGGATGTCTTCTTTTTTGGGTTCGATGTCCATAAAAATTCAATGGTAGGGTTATGTTTCTCCTTTAAAATCAACATCTTTATTGTATATACATACGACTATGACTACCCTTTTCAATGATGATGTTCCATACTAAACTATTCAGGGTTTTTGCCTTTGGGACTGGAATATGATAATGTTTCTTTCTCGGGAGGTTTTAATCACATTTCACCTAATCTATTCCAACTTCATAAAGAAAGGCATATACACACATGAATGCACTTCTGTTTTGGCTCCATGCATCGCTTCAAAGCTTTCCCATCTCATTTTTATATAGAAAATTGAGGAATACTGCTTTTTGTTGATTATGTTTTGGAATAAACAAATCTGGCTCTATGCTTCTCTTTCAAAACACCAGGTTGGTCCATTATGATGGGTGCATCTGCTTAAATAATAGAAGACATTAATTGGGCACGGTTAAAGCATGATGGTGATGGAGTAAGTTGCATAAGTCTGTTTAGATAATTGGACGGTGATCAAAGCTCAAAAGTAGGCTGAACACAATATTTTTTCCAACGCAGAAGCCATCATCCCATTGCTACAGTTTCAATACAAAGCAAAGGCAACCCCAAAGCATGAGACTTTACTTTATTCTAATATCATCAGGACCAAAACAGTTGGTAGACACAGAGATGTTAACAAAGTAAGAATCCCATTCATTTTCTCATCAATTTGACCAATAATAAGAATATATGAACTTACAGAAAGCAAAGGTTTCTTCAGGAGACACAATTCTATCAAAACAAATCAATATTATTTATACCTTGGAAAAAAACCTTTTGACTTTACAAATTGAATAACAAATTACAAATATAAACCAAAACGTATATGAATACCCAAAAAAAAAAAAAAACACCAATAGAATATCTTTCTACTCATCCCTGTTGCATCAACAATGTCTGAAAACTTGTTTTCTTCTTCTCTTCTAAGTTGTCTTGTTTTGGAACCCACCAAACCCTGATGCTCTTGTCAAGACCTCCACTGTAAAGCATGAATCCAGCACCGACATTGTTAGGAGAAGCTTGCAAGCATTTGACCGGACCTTCATGCCCTTGTATGACTCCGAATTTACAGAGCACGCCACTCCCTTGTCTCCTCCACAGTCCAATGCTCTTATCAGCCGATCCACTGCAAACCATTTCCCCAACCACACACATACACAGAACTGCCATCTTATGTCCTCTCATCTCAAACCCTAACCTCCATTCCTCCAAGTCTCCTCCTTTCTCTTTTTTCTCCCATCCCATCACGAACCCATCTGATCCTCCTCCGTATACCCACTTCCCGTCGCCGGAAACCACCACCGAGTTCACCGAAACCTCTGCACGACCCTCCAATGTCGCCTTCAGAACATGTAAAGAAGACGTAGAAGAAGAAGACAAAGACAACTCAGTCTGCTTTCTCTTCTCTTTCCCCCATATTTTGATCTTCCCGTCCGCAGATGCAGAGTACACTCTACCTTCTCCGGCGACAAGACCGTTAATAGCATCGTCATGTGCCTTGATCGACTCAAGACACTTTAGATCAGACAATCTCCAGACTTTGAGAGTCTTGTCCCACGACCCGGAGTAGATTATCCCGGCGTGGACTGCAAGGCACGAAATGCTGTCTGCGTGTTCGATCCAGAGACGCTTATGATTCCTCCTCGTCTGAACGTAGTTACTCTGTTTCATAAACTTCCCCAAGTAATCTTTGGTCGTGGGAAGCGTATCGACAAGCCTGAAGGCATTCTCCGAGCTTCTTCGAGAAACTTTCCAGACTCTGATTCTACTGTCTTGATGGGCAGTGAACACTTTGCTTCCCACGCTGACTAAAGCCTTCACGGATCCGTCTCCTTGTCCGAATTTCGCGAAGATCTTGAGATCTGGCTGTTGCCAGACGATGATGTCTTTCCCCTGAGATGCACTCAGCAAGAACTCGCCGCAGAGCGCCAACGAGGAAACAGAGCCGACGTGAGCGGAGAGGACGGCGAGTGGCTTGTACGCGCCGGTGATCGGAGGAGGGAGAGTGCTGAGGACGAAGCTTTTCGTAGAGGCTGAAGGGCTAAGCGAATCGTCGGAGTCGGTTGCGTTGCTTGTGGTTGTGGAGGAGGAAGAAGATGAAGACATCATCAAGGCTCCTTCTTGGATTGATCTTACCATCGCATCAAGAGATTCAGTAACTTGTTCTTTATTTATTTCTTGGTGCAGAGAAACCAAAATTGGAGCGTATGAGGAAATGTTAGAAGAGTCTTTTAAAAGGGTTAAAAAGAAGGGGAAGGTGCAACGGCTACAAATGACAGGTGGCATAGTCTCCTCTTTTTTTGCCTTTTGCTTATCATTTCGCTTTCGCCTTTTAGTTTTATTTTTTCCTAATAGAATTAGAGAATGATATTTTCATTTTCAATTCGTATTATTTGGCTCACGGAATCTTTATAATATATGTAACTCTCATTTAGGCGCCTTGAACTTAACGCGAATATATTTATAATATTGGTCGTTCGTCTCTTGTTTGACTAGTGATATTAGTAATAGTAGTTGATAATGTGGATAGTGGATACTGTAACGTTAAGGATTATGTTAATTAAGATAAAATATTTGTATATACAAAAGTTAGTTCCGACTAAAATGCGAGTAAGTTGGTAGTAATTAGAAGACCTCGTGTATATTTAGTTGTAAGCTTTCTAACATAAAATATAACAACGAGTTAATTCTCAACTAAAACTACTATTTACAATGTGCTTAATTTTGTATATATTTTGATAGATCGGACTAATGGATCTATCCAAATCGATTTGATGCTTATTTGTATTGTCCTTTTTTGTTTGGCCTTTCCCGTTACTTGCATATCTAACATGTATGGTGTTATCATTCATGGGAGAAGACAAAAAAACATTTAAGTGAACTCTGCCATTTCATACAGAAATCAGGATATGGGCTCTAAAATTAGCATAAACTAATGTGATGAAATGGAACATTAGCTAACAACAATAGAAAAAGTAGCAAATGACAAGTTCACGTGACTCCGATTATGAATCATATCTTATCTACCAGATCAAACATTCCCTTATTCTTTCTTGATTTGTTGAGTTGTCCGTATTTGGCAAGTACTGTCACAAGAGGTGATCTAAATCAAGGCATGGATCTAGATACCGAAATGGCAGTGTCGACTCATTTCCAATTACAGATACATTACACCGCGTCTTAAACTTCCTTTTTAGTCAACTTACCACCAAAGTAGTGACTAGTGAGAGGAGCATTTGGGGAGTTATTTGATAGTCAAGGGAGTCACATATCTGTGACCATAACGGACGGACACAAAAACATATATAAAAAATGTATCCACAATGTTTCTGATTTAAGCCTCACTCAGAGTCTCTGAGACTCTGACTGCTTGGGGCTGAGTATGGTTTGGTTTGAAACCATTAGATGACGAATGTTTTTCCTATTACGTATTTGAATATCATATGTTTGATGTCATGCGCTGCAATCTGGCTTTTCCGCTTACAAGTCTAGTTAGTCGGTTAAAAACATCATCCAATAACAAATATCTTTCCAGTGTCACCATATCATGCATCTTCTCTGTCTCCCAAATTTACTTCATTAACGTCTCTCTCCCCATTTTATTTGGTTGCAAATTCTGTCCGGGCCTAAGATTTTATGCATTGCGTCCGAGAAGAGCTATGTGTTAAGTTTTACGAGAATTTTACTCAAAATCAATTGAAAAATCCTCCCATATATTTTTTATATACCAGTTTCCACTGCAGATTTCTAACATGCTTTCATGAGACTATGATGCTCCGCTCATTCATCTCGAATATAATATTTTTCTTATCGGTTATCACCCGTTATGGTTTAATAGGCTATATATATATATATATATATATATATATTAACATGCGAGAAATTATGAGTTTCTACTTTAGAAACAATTGACAGTGAATGTATTAACCAATATCTCATTCCCATATATATTAGTGTAGGTCACATTTCACTTTCGATTAGATTTTTAAGATATATATATATATATATTGTCAATCCTCTTTTAATACCTTGTTTAAAATCCCACTGGATATTGAAAATGCATTTGTGACCAAAGTGATTGGCTTTATTCTTATGGTAACAAGACATTTTTACATTTTTTTCAAACTTTCTGGTCTAACAATCACTAGTAACTACGTTTTCTAAATGGGATTGGTTATTCATAGCTTGACTGAAGTTAATATAATTTTTAAATTTTTCGATATAGGATGATTTTCTTTGTATACCTAAATCATCATTTTATAGATTATTCATAGCTTGACTGAAGTTGATATAATTTTTAACTTTTTCGACATAGTATAATTTTCTTTGTATACCTAAATCATCATTTTGAAGTCACCCCAAATAATATAAATTTGTTTTTCTTTTAAGGGCCACCACAAAATGACTTGTCTTTGCTGCATAAGTTTTGAAAAGAATTTCAAGTTTGACAATCATGATTAATAATACTATAGTCATCGTGAATCGAAATAATTAAATTTTTATCTGAAGTGCCAAATTGGTTTCCTTAAGAAATGACTATGAATTGGATCAAGAAACTGAAACCCTTTCTTTTTTCTTTCTCAAAGACAATGTTTCTTATTTTTATTTTTTCTAAACTCAATACCCGAAAAAAATGTAGTTATCCCTGTCTACATAGTTGTCTTCAATATGCATTATTAGGAGACCATAAAACTAAAATGCAACTTGCTCGAATAGTGCGACTTTTAAATACTTGACTCATCTAACCCGTGCAATACTTCAAGATCCTAAATTAATGCTGTGTAATCAACGGTTTTATTGTAGATCCTAATTCAAAACTATGAAAATAAGTGAAACCCCTTGACGTCAAAAGTTTGAACAAAGACGCGTGACTTGGAGTCGTGGCCCCAGAAAAAAAATTCACTAAAATATGAAAACGCAAGGTCATTTATGTTGACCTTGACCGGGCAAGATAGCCAGAAAAAAGTTGTGTGAGGTCATGTGTCTACTTAAATCCAGATAGCTCTCTTTCTTCATCATCGTCTTCCTTCACAAAACAAACCAAGAGAAAAGTTAAACATCAAGAAGAGCTTTGACTTTTCTTTGTGATCGAAGATGACGGATGCTTTCACCGATGAGCAGATCCAAGAGTTTTACGAAGCCTTCTGTCTCATCGACAAAGACTGCGATGGTCTGTCTGGTTTTGTTTTCTTTTTCCCAATTCACATACATAGTTTCTATATCAGAATCGATCATCGGGTTGATGATGATGGATTAGTTGATATTTATATATGTGTTGCGTGTGAAACAGGGTTTATCACGAAGGAGAAGCTAACGAAAGTGATGAAATCGATGGGGAAGAATCCAAAGGCGAATCAACTTCAAGAGATGATGAGCGATGTCGACATCTACGGCAACGGTGGTATCACTTTTGATGAGTTCTTGTATATAATGGCTCAAAACACTTCTCAGGTATGTATATACGCTTAAACAAAAATTTAATAATAATAGTGAATATTCGTAAATGGTTACTTAGAGGAAAAAATTTACTGAAAATATTGGTTTAGGAATCGGCATCCGACGAATTACTGGAAGTATTCAGAGTGTTTGACAGAGACGGAAACGGCGTGATATCTGCACTTGAGGTAAGAGCATTTTTATTGGAATGTTTTATGCAAAATTTTGATCAACTTATTAATAAAAAAAATAAAAAAGTAAGAAGAGAGAGATTAGAATAATTTTTAAACATATATGGACTTCAGAGCATGATTATCGGGGAGATGCTCTTTTACACTATCTAAATGATTTAAAAATAATATTTTTAATATGATTAAAGTTTAAACCAATAAAAAAGTTAGACATGGCAAAACAAATTTAAAGACAGTTTCTTAAATATCTGTGCAGAGAGACCGTTGTACACTTTTCATTTTTTTATTCTTTTTTTTTATATTAAATTAATAGTAAAAATTTTGTTTATAGACTATCTATAATTGTGCTCTCAGAATCCTATTTCTAAAAATCATTATTTTTACTTTTTTATTATTAATTCAATTTTCTTAATTTATCTAAATCATAAAACAAATATAATCATGCTCTAACAATAGTATATCAACTAAAACGTCCATTCTTCTATTATTTTAACCGAAGTATAATATGATCATAACAGAGAAATAAAATGGGGGTATATAATAAGTGAGATTGATAGAACGAAAGGAAATAAATTATTAGAATCTATATATCTTTTGGAAGTCTTTTTGCTAACGAATGATTGATAAAATCTATTGTCTTTTTTATTTATTTTATAATCGACTAAGCCTCCCACAGTTTCCTGATTGAAAGTCATGCATCGATAAAATTGCATAAGAAATTCCATTGCGCTGATGCTCCTGCATTTTTTCACAAACCAATACCACGACGATCGGGACACGTCATAGATCCAGACCATTGAACAAAAAATGATATCGTTGTTTTAAAAATAATTAGTTTTTTTTGGTATTACTTAAAAGAAATAATTTATTTTTATATACCCCACAAGGCCACAAATAATATAACAATGGGTAAACTCAATGCAGTTGGGAGAAGGTATGAAGGACATGGGGATGAAGATAACGGCGGAAGAGGCGGAGCATATGGTGCGAGAAGCCGATCTCGACGGCGATGGTTTACTCTCTTTCCCCGAGTTCGCCAAAATGATGATCGCTGCCTCTTATTAGCATTTGATAGCTATGATATAAGGGCTTGCTTTTTGCACTTTGTATAACTACTTTTCAATATGTTAAAGAGAGATCATATCATATGTTACTCTACTTTTCTCGAATATAATAAAACTGTTGGCCCCCATATCAATGAAATTTTTGGAGTAAATTATTTGCCGTCTAAGAAAAATGTTGAAAATGCTTTTAAGAACTAGAATGAATACATGATCCGGTTGATTTGGGAAAATAACTCTGTAATATGTTGAAACAATATGTGATGTTGATCTAAATAACAATTATGGGATGTGTTAGCATTACAGCTGCTTATGTGCGAATTGTTGTTTAAAACTTTAAAATAGCGATTATTTTAACTTTCACAACTGGATTCGAGATATTCTACGGTGGAAATCTAGATTTGAAGAAGTTAAGTTCCTTTGGACAGCTCGAAACTCAAATTAAGTGGCGGGTGTTCTATCAAAATCGCTATGATCAATATCGAGTGTATGATTAATATGATAATTAAATCTTGAAAGAAGAAAAACTGAAATTTCATTAATATCATCACAGATTCACAATGCAGTATGTAGCAAAAAAAACAGCATCTAATTTTCTGACTAATTTAATTTTCTACAAAATATGATATTTACTTATTTTTTGGTCAGCATTTACAGTTTTTGGTTACTTAGGTTAAAAGAAACAGAAATACTGGAGTAGTTACTACTCCCGGGAAACAATGCAATGAGTACATACTTATGTCGGCGAGTCGGAGTCGGTGTCGGTAAAAAAAAAAAAGAATTACGCCGTAGAAAGAAAACGAAAAAAGCGGAAATAGATTTCTGAATAGATCATTGGAGGGTTGTTCCGGCCAGGATCGAACTGGAGTCGCCCGCCCACTCAGTCACAACCGTTGGATTCGACTGTATGGTACACGTTGCTCTGGGAACCCATCTCCAGGTGTTGTTTCAAGCCCTAATCAAATAGCTGTGTGAGAAACCACCGAAACAGTTTGTTGTTTGGTATGTAAATGGGCGAGAAAAACGGTTGATTCTGTCTCAAGTTGTTGTTCATAACTTATCAAACTTTGTTTTAAATTGCTGTTCCAGATTCCAATTTTGAATTTTTGATTGTAGGAACACTCTACATGCACTCAATAGCGTATGTGAATGAAATGGAAATGGGGGGGGGGGGGGGGGGGGGTTTNTTATATGAGGGACACAGAGATGGTACTTCTTTTGGAGAATACTTTGGATTCTTGATTGGCTTAGCAGGCGAGGGCAAAGAGTTCTCCTTGTTCTAGTTTACTTTCATCTTATATGTTCCTTTTTCTATGGAGAGGGAAGAGTCCCCAAGTAGATGTACTTAAGTTTGGGATTGCTTGAATCAACAATTAGCTGCTGTGGGAGAAACTTTAGAGCAGAGTATGGAACTTCTAATTGTGAGACAGCCAGCAGTGATTGACCCACAAACGGAGGAACCTGAACCAGTCCATTGTCTTGCTTCCTATACGGATAACAACTCAAAATCATTGCCAACTCTTTTTTTTTTTTTTTGTCTATCAGAGTTTCCACCAACTTGGATTCTTTATTCTTGCTGGTACAAAGGCGGCACCGTCTTTATAGCAATCTACCTGGTCACAGTTGTCTTTGCTCTCAAGATATCTTCATCTTTGATGTTTTTTTCTTGAAGATTATAGATTAGATTGTCTGTTTACCGGGAGAGAATCGAGTCTAGTATGACCTTAGGGAATGATCGTCTTGGAATTGATCACAATGATACACCTAGATGTTAGTTGTCTCCATCGGGGTGACCGTAACCTGGAGGCACTCTGTAAGCTGTGTAAACGAAGATTCCAATCAAAGATTCTTCAATGATTGTTCACCCTCGAGGACTCGTTTTGATATGACCTAAATAAGCCAAGTCTTATGGGGAAAAGAATGCAAAAAGAAAAGTAGAGGTAACCCCACTTGGAAAAGGGTTTAGGGTAAGACTGAAAGCAGAGAGTGAGACAGAGTTTTCACCGAACCGCATCGAATAGGACCTTATTCAAAGCCTTGTTAACGGCTGTGGAATTTATGACAATAATATATATAAATATATACACAGCTATGTACATACATAAAAGAATTATAACGTTTTGTAGTTTACACTACTACTAACTGAAAACTGATAAGAGATGCTTGAAATTAAAATGGTACAAAAAAAAAAACGAAAGGTGCTTGCGAATGAAGAAAATAAAAGCTTCAGAGTACAACTAAAAAAACCAAAAGGATCCATCTACTACTAGCTAGAGGTGGAAGCCAAACTCTCGTTGCTAAGCAACTCTTCCCAGAAACCATCGTCTAATTCACTCTCGATCACCATATCCTCTTCTTCCTTCAGAGTATTCCTCTGTTTCCCGTAGCCTTGCATCTCCAGAGCCAGAGCTTCCAATTCCGACATCGAGGAATCTTTTTCCCTCTCTGCTGCGTCATCCTCAATCTCCTTGAGTCTCAAATCTCTCTGCTTGAGTAGCTGATGCAGAAAAGAAGGGCTCTGCATCGCTCTAGCCAAGAAAGACATCATCTGTCTCTGTTTCCTCTCTGCTCCTTCTATCCTCTGTTCCATGGCTTTGATGTAGCTTTTCGTGGTTTGTTGCTGCTGTCTAAGACACACCAGCTCCATCGTCAGCAATTGCTTCTCCCTACGAAGCTCGTTGCAAGGATCATGGATCGATGGAGGCGACGAACCGAAGGAAGCCCGTCTCTTGATGGTCTTGAGTAACTGTCTCTGTCCCAACAAAAACCCTTCGTTTGCAAATTCCCATCTATCTGCTTCTATCTTTCTAAAACCCTGCAAAGTTTTTTTTTTAAAAAAAAAATGTTATTAACGTTAATATTCAAAATTGAATTGAAAGTATCTATCTAAAGGTTTTCAAAAGTCCCCATGTGATTAAACAAAGAACAATTATTGGAGAGAGATGTGTACTATGATTTTTTTATTGTAAAGATATTATAAACTATAAAGAATGGAACAAGTGGGCAACCTTAAAGCTGATTAGTGAATTAAAATAATGGGTATCGGTATTGGGATAAGATGGATGACTGTCTCTTGAGATTATTTTAGAGGCCAAGCTGACACGAACCAAGATTCTAGAACTTACTAATTGTTTTAGAAGCCAAGTTGACACGAGCCAAGATTTCTAGAACTTACTAATTGTTTTAGAAGCCAAGTTGGCACGAACCAAGATTCTAGAACTTACTAAAATAAACTTCTACTCCACTATCACAAGGAATCTACATTTTCGATGTTTCTGGAAGTTGCAGACTTTGCAGTAAAAAAAAAATTGAATTCCGATATCGGGTTTTATTACCAAGTAAACAGCAACCAAGAATGTAGAACACAGGTAAAAAAATATTGGAAAAGTAAAAGAAAAACAGAGCATTGCTGTTATTTCTTCTTCTTTTCTTGGGTGAGAGAACATAGACACAAGAAGAAGAAGAGAGATAGAAAAAAGACTCACATAAGTGTTGAGTTGTCTGATGAAACTCGAGAAATTGCTGTGTTTGAAGTGTCGAGGGAGAAGAAACGTTGAGAAAGAATGCAAATCCCAAACGACAAAACTAGTGCCTCCTCTGTTCCAAGATATGATGTGGTCTGTGTTTGGGTCCTCCACAATCTCGAATGTCTTGATTAGAAACGGAGGCGGACCGATGTCGTGCAAGCCTTCGATTGGCTTTGGTGTTGGATCACCTTCTTGGAGGATAAACGGATTCATCCTGAAACTCGGTTTCTTTTTCTTGAAAATTATAAAGACAAATAGACAAAAACTTTCTTTTCTTCCTTGTGTGATTCGATCTTGGATTAGTGACCCAACGAAGCGATCTCGGGAATTGGGTCTTTCATCGGCCTTTGAAAATTGGCCTTGGTTTTAGAGAAGAATGAGAGTGATTTAATTGTGTGATGCTGTCATGGTTTAAGTTCGTTTATGGCAGTTGGGAGAGAAGGAAGGGGGGAAAAGTGAGGAAGGTAATGTTATAGTCCACGTAAGCCATTCGAGGTGGCTTAAATAGGAAGAATGGCCAAGTGAGTGCTGATATTAAATTGAATAAAAAATGAATATAGTACTCTCAACTTTGAAAATTCGAAAGTTCCGGAACAATGAGAAGAGAAAAGGGTGGGTTCGAAACTTCTGGAACTTCAAATTTTGACGACTGTACGGTATGGTTTTCACGTGGTACCCATCATCTTATTTTTACGAATATAAAAAACTCAAGAGCCTTAATCAAGTGGCCATTCGCTTGAAACTGGGGGTTTACGTTGATGTGGCTATCGGTCCATCTGGTTTGTTGTCTATAAACTGGATTTCGTTTCGTTATAAACCATATATTAAAATATAATTCGGTTTTTAAATCAGTAACGTTTGGATTGAATCAGATAGATTTGTCTGAGTTTAATAGCCACTGAACAAAAAGCAACCGTAATTATCCCAGAATTACAAATTTTCTGTTAATTATTTATACATCATTATCCTAAATAGTGGTGGTCTAGTGATTTTCATTTAAGAAATAATTGTTTTGTTAGTCTAGATTAAGTCAGAGATCGATTTCTTCGAAATATACAATTATTTAATATTTTTTATTTGGCAAATCGAATAATATTATATTTAAATTTATTAAAACTTCGGTATATGAACTATTCGATCACTACATTCATCCTAAATAAGTCGGGTGTTAAAAGTTTAAATTATTTGAATACAAAAATGAAAGAAAAAAAAACTATACGCGCGTTTTTGCCATTAATTTTCTAACTAGCAAATAATTTGTCAAAGAATTCTGAATTGGTCGATCAAAACAGTGTCCGGGCTGGAACATGGTTTTTCTGTCATGGCAACAAAAAAATACTAGAATGAAAATAGTAACCACTAAAAAACAACTTATACATTTTGACCATGTATAGAACAAATGCTAATTGGTCCGCTTGGATTTTTCCTAGAAACAGTGTAGTACACTCTCCCTAGCCACCTTTTTCCCCTGTGATCAGATAATCAGACATGTGTCGAACAGTGCAAGTGACACTTGACCAATTGCTGCGAGGGCTTGTGGTACGTATCTGTGCTCAACATCTGGCTTTCGTTACAGTTAAGCTCATACTCATAGTACCCTGTCTGCTCAACATCTGGCTTTCGTTAGAGTTAAGCTCATATTACCGTATCTGCTCAACATCTGGGTTTCCTTACAGTTAAGCTTATAGTACCAAACTGTTTGTCAGACCGACGGGATCGTTCAAATACTAAAGTGGGTTTAGGTCTCTTCTTTATATATAAAGGACTATACCAGATATTTACCACTAATTATGTCGAAATTCCAAGAGCAGTTAAATGAATCAACTACCTAAAATATAAGGCTATAGAAGGAGACAAATACATTAATGAAAACTCTACATTAATATACTGTCCTAAATGAAAGTGGGAATCGGAATGAGAAGATATTGAAGAAACCATGATGGCAACGATTTTCAGTGTTTTGGCTAATGGTTTTCATTTCTTTTTTTTCAGTGTTTTCGATAATTAAAGAGTTGTCCAAATTAATCACTCTTAACTTGCAAAGCATCAACCTAAATACATCCTGTTTGCAAAATATTTTCTGTCAACTATAAGAATTGATAAGAGTGAAAAACGATTTATAATCCAAAGTAACATATTCATCGTGGATATAATTTTTTTTCCAGAAAAAATGTTTAGTATTTAAAATTATTCAAATAAATTAAAAGTATTAAAGCAAAACATATTAAGATGTTAATAATAATATTTATCTTTTCCAGCAGTTTTATACTTTCTCTATTTTAATCTATTTGCTGTTTTTGAGAATTTTTTGTTTGTTTCAAAATATTTGATATTTTAAAATTAATGTTTATTTCATTGATTGTAGTGTGAACAATTGTATCTTATATCTTTTTAATAATTATTTGAGTTATATTTAAGGATACTTTTTAAGGAAAAATGTATGTTTTAATTCTTATGTATTTGATTAAAATAACAAATAATTTGAAATAGAGAAAATATTTTAGAGCTTGATATTGTTGTCCTTTAGAAGCTTTGATAACCATCTTAACTATGTTGGGATCACCATACTAAAAGCATAATTAGCAATGGGCATTTATTTCTTTAAATATTTAAAATTGGTAAATTTATTCTTCTATTACTATTATTAAGTGCACAAATTAATTAGTTAGATCTGGATTGATTTTGTAAAATTAGTCTTTAAAAAGTTAACAATAACTGCAAAAAAAATAATAGCTATAAATTTTTTCTGACCTTAATTTTGCATTAACTTAAATTTGAAATTTAGTTTGCCAATTTAAAAGTTAGATAGTGATCTGCTAAATTTAAAAACTTGGAAATTTAAATGATTAACTATGATAAATTTATATATTAAGGTAAAAAGTAAAAGAATATACGCATACTACTAAAATTTAATTGTAACAATTTTAAAAATTGTCCAATAATACTAAAGGAAATCAAATCAAACTTGTCATATATTTAGATAGCTATATAAATACTTAACTGATAACTTTTAATAGCTATATAAAGACGTTTGGTATTTTAAGTTATTATCAATTATGTGTTTATATAGCTGTATATATTTGATTTGATTTTTTCAAAATGTAATAACTTATAGAGTTATAAGACAATTCTTAAAAATTTTACAAATCAATTTTAATAATATATGTGCAAATTTATTCTTTTTGACTTTAACACCTATATCAAAAATATATTTTATTTTGAAATTAATCAATTAATTTCCTAATTTTTATAGTTTTCTATATTAATTCTCTAAAGTTTAAATTTATAAATTAATTTCTTAAGTTTACGTCAATTTTGTAAAACTGAACTAAAAAAATCAACGATAGTTTTTTTATTTTCTTGATTAACATTAAACTTTTGTAAATACCTTTTTTATATTTTTATACAATTTTCTTTGGTTCTCTTTGTAAGCAAAAATTTGAACCATTTCGTTTTGGACCAAGTATTTGGACTGAACGACCCATATATATTAGTCATGTATTTTATTTGTCCCAGCGATAGCATTTCACAACTGAAAAATACATCTAAAAAATTCAACGTAGAATTAAAAAAATTTTGGGACTTCTTTCTAAAATTATCGCAATTTTGGATAATCTTATACTTAAAAAACATAGAAAATTATATTTCTATTGTTTAACCCAATCAAAAACAATAAATAATGTTAAACAATGAATCATTAATTAGAAAATAACAAAAAATGAATAATTTATTAATGTTCAACAAACTGTAGCAATCTACTGTGTCAAACTGTCTAATCCAACCAAAAACACAATTTGTTTTGAAATATAATTGAGGTGAAACTGGTATAATGTATTACTAGATTATATTTTTTTCTAAGGATGGGGAATTTTTGAATTATTCTTTTATGTTAAATACTTTTTCATGAATAATTTATTCGTATAAATCAATATTTTTATAGAATTATAATTATTGTTTTTAAATTGAAAATATGATAAAAGAACATTTTCTATGAATTATTTTTAACATTTTTATTAAAAAATATTAATTGATTATTTTAATCCATCTTATAATTTTTTAAATATTTTAATGATTGAAGCTGTAAAAAATCATAATTATAAAAAAAAATTAACCTCGAGTAATATATATGTATATGTATATATTAACTATTTTAATATTTTCATTTTATTAAGTTACAAATATATTGATCTAATTTTTAATTTTTAATTTTTTAAGTTAAAAATTTATATTTTATAAATTATAAATTTTATTAATACTAAGTTTGAATTTCTATGCATGTTTTTTTTAATAGTTGAGACATATTCAAAATTATATATGTGTATATTTTTACTAATATTTGATTCTATGATTTATAAAAATAATTGATGTATTATGTTATTTAATTATATTTATAATTTGATTTAAAAGTTTTATATATTGGACTTATTTTTATTGTCATTTTTTAAGTAATTAGAAAGTGTGATCCACTATTTTAGCTTGTTTGAAGGAATGATTTGAAAAGTATCCTATTTATTTTGTGAAAGTGTGATCCACTTATTTTGTTTCCATTTTTTGAAAATTATACATTCTTATATGTGATAAGACACTTTTATCCTGATTTTAGTTAGAAATTACAAATTTTAATAAATAAAATAAAATTCAAAATTAATAAATATATGTTATGATAAATACATGTTATTTTTTTAAAAAAATTATTCTTTTATTTTTCCCTTTTAATAAGGAATATTTTTAAAATAGAAAATGAGATTGATGAACAGAAAGTAAAGTAAAGCCTGATTTAAAGAAAAAAATAGAATCTATATAACTATGTGTAGAGAATCAATCTCTGTTATTGCGATTGACGGAACTCACAAACCACGAACAAAACACGAACCAACACAACCCAATTAACCCGGTTCACGGTGTTAACTAACCGTTACATCCGGTTAGGACTCTATGGGTCCCCAAGTTCGATAAATAACCGGAAAGCACTTCCGGCGTGGTCGTACATCGGAATCTCTCACCACCGATCACACCTTAATCGGATTTACAAGAGAAAGAAGAAAGAAGAACAAGAGGAAGAACAGAAGAACCCAGAGAAACCCTAAGCAGAGAATACAAATGATGATACCCTCTCTTATCTCTCTCTCTCAATATCACTCTCTCAATTACGTCTCGCTCTCGAACTTGTCGAAGAAGACGATGAACAGTGCTCCCTTCTTGACTAGAGTCAACATATGCTTGAAAGAGATAAAGATAAGTATAAACCTCTCACGTGTGTTTCACGTGCAACAACTAAAGCTTCTCCTCTTTGAAACCTTCTTGTTTGACTAGTGTATTTGTCATACTTGACTGCTTCTTCTTTTCTTTCTAATGTCCTTCGATTCTCAGCTTCTTCAAATTGAATCATTATCTCACACTATGTCTTAAAAAGTTGATAGAAGTGTAATGGAATTATAAGAGAGAAAAGAAACACCAAACTGCAGTCTAAAATAAGTGAGATTTTGATTTCAAGTTAGATTCGCATAATAGATATTCGTAACCGATCTCTATGTTCTAACCTGTCTTTCATCATCACCCATAATATGAAATCGTGTTTTGGAATTCTCTTACTGAGCCAGATAGTTTTAAAACATAACACTAATGAAGGAAAGGGATATAAAGAAAACAATGTTGTTGATTTGTTTTTTTTTTCTCTTCTAAAATTGTATCATTGGCTTGATGGGTCTAATACATTTTTTTTTTATATTATTTTTCATATTCCTTTCCTTCTATATTGTTTGGGCTTTATATGTTTTTAATGATGATGAGAAAGAAATAGTACAGAAGAGATGGTAATAAAGTGTGGTGTCCTTTTTTATTTTTATCAAAAGAATTTTGTTGTTTATAAGAGAAAACATCCTTGTGTTGTTGATTTTTTTTAAAAACACATAGTTATTACTGTTTTATTAGAATTTTAATTAAATTGAGAATAAGTATATAAATTCAATTTAGATAATTTTATCATTTTATTTATAAATAAATGTAGTTTTTAAAAATAATTAAAAAGGTATAATTGTCAAAATATAATCTCTTATAAAGTTATTTTTCCAAACTTCCTCTTCTTTGAATATTTATTTAATAATTGTATTCTTTAAAAACATGTTTAATAAAAATAATATTATATTCTATAATTATTTTTAATTGAAATTTAATCAAACCATTAATATTCAATGATATTTTATGTAAATCACATATACGACTCCATTGCGTATGTTCGGAGTAGAAGTTTTGTATAAATGTACAAAAAAATGATTATATTTTAAGATAATAGATATATTATAACATAGATTCGTGGAACAATTAAAAAAAAGCTAAAAATTATAATAATTGAAAGATAGAGCAATTATTTCAAAACCAAATAAACAATAAAATACATTTCAAAAAACTAGTTTTTACAACAAAATCAGTTGTCAGTCCAAAAAAAATAATTTTAATAAAAAACCATAATTGACTGTAAAATTAGAAAAAGTAAAAAGAGATAGGCAGAGGAACAATTCAAATAGAGAGGAGATTGAATTTTTATTTTATCAACACTCTCCATTACAATTACTTGAAAAGAAAAAAAATACTTAGTTAGCATCATATCATATGTATTTCAGGCCACTATCTATAGCATATGGAGACAACCAAATGACAGAAAACATGGAGAGCCTTATATTCCTCCTACTCAATTTGTTGGGAACATTGACAAACTGATTAGTAACGTATATCCTGCATCACATATATAGGAGACTCTCGATATACAAAGTTAATAGAGCTGTAGTTAGGATCCAAAGATCGGATGTACTTATCAATAATAAGTAAAATTTATACAAGTCTTTTATCAATTCTCTGCAAGCAATAATGATGTATCTTTTATAAAACCGTGTTTTTTTGAATAAATTTAAAATTCTTTCAGAAAAAAAATAGCATCGTAGATGTGTTTAATTTTATAGAAGTTAATTTGTTTAAGGAAACAAAGAGATGCAGACAAACAACCAAACAAAACAAACATTTGTTTCTACAGTGCGTTCGATGTTAGTCAAATTAGATGTGTTATCCTTTCTTTTTCTATTTTTGGTAAAAGGTTTTCAACTAATAGTATCATCGCACGTTACCAAAGTCAAAATAAAAAGTATTATCGCATGTTCTCGAAAACAAAAAGAACTATCAAAAATACGAGTGTAGTGATATGTTTGTTGGACTTGTGAAACGCATTAAATCTGAACTTCTCTGTACTGTATAATTTACTATTAACCTTAGGTTTTTTGCTACATTTATTTTTAACTTCCTAAATTAAATCAAATTCTTAAAATGGTGACACTTAAAAAAGTGAGGAAAACTGATAAACGAATGATTATAATCCATTCGGACCTGACATTTGCGATCCATGTGTATAATTTTGCTTTAACGAGACCACTTGCTTTATCACCCATGCAATGCATACCGAGACATCACACGACTACCTTATTCCCCTTTCCAAACTATTTGGTCCGAGTAGAGCATGCCAATACACAAGAGACCAAAAGCTGAATATATAATAATCATATCAGTCACAACCATAAACAAGAAAACTTCTAAGCCTAAATAGTAAAAACCTTATCGTTCCTATAACTATTTTTTAACTTTCCAGATAACTATACCCAACAATCTAACAACAAAATGATATAGACCTAAAAAATAAAACCATTTTGTTACTATATAAATCTTTAACTTTGCAGATAACTACGCAACAATATAAGTATATAACCTTTAGCAGAAGTCAGTGGGTCCGTCCAATGCCTCAATCCATATATTGGGAATCTCCTTTTAGGTTAAAGTAGATGGGATCTGAAGAAGACTTGCCTACTTTTTTAAAATTACGGGGATCATCACAATCGGAACTTATAATCATTGTATAACCCATGATATCGATTTTTCCCCCATTCTTTTTTTAACCAAGACACTCATGTTCCTTTATCAAAATAAAATAAAATATATATTCATGTTGTGTACTCATTTCTGCAGGTATTCGAACTCAGGACCGGATCCACTTTTTTCCACAACAGAATTATGGTATTCAACCGGTATGTTATAAGTATAATGGTGCTTAGATTTTGACTACCAAGAATTTTATATAAATATGTAAGTAAAATGGTGCTTAGATTTTGACTATCGCATATGTTATTATCAAAATATACCTTGGTTAGTTCTCAATAGTACTAGTGTACATGCATATGTTATAGTATACCATAGTATTTTGTTTCGAAAGTCAACTTAAAAAAAAAAACTGAAGAATCATAAACCGAAGGCCAAACTAATATTTGTACGTAACTTGTGAAAATAAAAAACTTGTGAAAGTACCGTTTACTTGCATACAAGCGGCACAGCTTATTAAAGAAATTCAGTAATGTATATGTATATATAGACTATAAACGGAAAATAGTCGTTTTAAAGATCATGACAACTCAATCTTAAATACTAGTGCATGCTCAATTAAGAAATTCCACGCAGGCGTTCAATTTGAGTAGATCTCTTGATATAATGATATATTGTTCTATTCACATCGTTTATTTGCGTTGTTACCATATGGATTTACTTTATACATATATCCAATTTATTGTTACTCCTAGACATACGCACATGTGGATGATTCTGGTGGCAGAAAGTGCCACATTTATTTCCGCACAATACGCCTTGACTTACAAATATGCATTCCAAAAACAGTGGTGCAAACACTTCTACCATGCAACTTTAAACATGTGTAAGAGACTGTAGATCTGCGAAGGGCCAATGTCATATAGTACATATAATTGTGGTGGCTGGTGGAATATGAGAAACACTTACGTTGTCTGCCAGAATATCACACTTCACATTTCAGAAACTTCGATACTTGAATTTGATTTTTTCACGTATAGTTATCGAATCATAGATGGATGCGTGTGGTATAAAGGAGTGTAAATGTACAGTTGTACACACTAAATATGATTTTTCTTTTTTTTTTGTGAACTTTCACTAAATATGAATATTGATGTTAATTTATATCGAATCGTGATTATGTCTCCATTCTATTTTTGATTTTGCTGATTGTTGTTACTTGTTAGGTTTCAAATGATCAAATTTCTTTATTTTGGACAAATTCAAATATAGCCGGTAATAACCAATAACTGTTTTTCCGTTCTCGTTAACGTTAAACTGTTATTATTCAGCATGCGATGATGCCAAAAAGTTAATTATACGAGAAAAGTGATCAACAACGCTTAAAGTAACAGC
The DNA here is from genome assembly GCA_900406495.1 of Sisymbrium altissimum. Taxonomy (NCBI): domain Eukaryota; kingdom Viridiplantae; phylum Streptophyta; class Magnoliopsida; order Brassicales; family Brassicaceae; genus Sisymbrium; species Sisymbrium altissimum. The sequence goes on from OVBI01000720.1 coordinate 32,352, forward strand.
CTTTAAAAACCTCGAACGACAAAAAATCTTAAATCCATCTATGCAACTGGTTTTTATGTTTGAATTGAAATCATTGGATCGTTGATGGAATTTGCTTTTGTTGTTTACCAAAGGTTCGTATCAGTTTCCCATTTATATCCCACTAAAAGGTATTGTGCTAGTGCTAGCTAGTGATTATTGTATCTGTCCCGAATGCGAGATTGATGCGATGTTTAGTCAATGTTATTGTTCTCTATACAGTAAACGGGATTGGTGTGTGGTGGCTTCCGAGTGAGGTGATGCCATTGTCATGATAACACGGGCCATAATGTCCTTGTAGGCAAAATTGTATAACTTTTTTTTTTCCACCAAATTAGATCACTTCATTATTTATCAAAGATCACATCACATCATTCATATTCAAATATTTGTTTTTAACTTTTTATTCGTTAGTCACGTAGATAATTATTTAATTTAATAACTATGAAATCATTCTTCTATTTGGTATCTTTTCAAGTGGAAGAAACTGAACATTCATAATTATTTTATATTTGGGATACATTTTCAAACATATTCTACTTAAATGAAATACTAATAAAAAATGACTTCTACATACTAGCGATCAAAAATGACCCGACTAAAGGTCTAAAAAAAAATGACTTCTACATAAGAGCGATCAAAAATGACCCGACTAAGAATACTATTATTGCAGGGTTTTAAATACATTTTAATCAAAATTTTAATAATAAAAATATAGAAAATGATGATAGATACAAATAATAATTTTTAAAAAGAGATATTTTAGAACCTCATTTCTAATAATGATGATATATATTTTGTCATTATTGATTCAATTTTTTAATTTAATTATTATATTAAAATAATAATATAAAAATAATAATATAAAAATAATAAAAATTTCAGTTTGAATTTCTAAAAAATAATATTCTAAAGGTCCAAAACAAAAAATGACCCACTCTTATATTTGCGATGAAATTCCGTCGTTATCAAACGTTACACAACTCATTGAACAATCGTCGTTAATATACAGCATTACTTTTACTAATAGAAACGTCATCAACTTTTAAGACAAATGTATATTTTCGTTGTAACTATGACTATTTAGCCATATATTATTTGTGAGGTGTAATTACTGAAGTACGTCTCTTTATTAGCAAAATTTAGGCAATCAAATATACTTATTTCATCATAATTATCTTGTTTATCTGTATTCTGTAGTGTATGTATAATTCCATTGCGCGGTTGTACATGAGACTCCTCATATACAAGTTTAAGCGTGAAACAGAGGCCACTGTAAGTGGAGGATAAAGGAGTTAAGCTGATCCATCGTTTTCTGTGAGAATTCAAAGAATAAACACTACGTGTAGTCGTGTAGGTAGGGAAAAAACAGTACAACAAAACAAAAATAAGAAGGCCAGATGTCAAGATATATGTGGTGAGAATAACTTCCGTTTTAGGCATTAGCACCTGTGGGTTGCGGCTGCGATTCGAGCCGCGTCAAATATTGCGGGTCAATAGCCGTTACTCCTTAATTTGACCAGCGTCTTTACTCATGTTATTTTTGACAAACACCTTTGTGTTTGTTTTTGTTTTTGAACCCACCAACACTTTCGTTAATTTTACCTTAGATACACTACGCTTTTTTTTTTTTTTTTAAATTTTGAAAAAGCTATGGCTGATTATTTGTAAGAACTATACTTATGGTTTTTATTTAGATGAACACTTTCGTGAAGTATTGCGGTAACTAGTTTAGCCATTCGATTAAGAAATTATTTTAACTAATTAACATCACAATTATAATTGTAAGAGTTAAAATTAATTTTAGGTTTGTATTTTATAATAACAGATCTAGGTATTTCACGTGTTTATTGTTCTCAAGCTTTATGCATATCAAATTAAATTGTCTAACATGCAAATAAAACTTGGTCAGGAAACAGAGAAGTCAGAAACAAATTTGGAGCTAGGGAGATTCGGTAGGTACAAGTCATAAAAAACTTATTCAAGTAATAAAAAATTTACCACGTGTCTATCCAGCTGTGATTGCACTTCATCTTCTGACTAAGAAACGTAAACGCATTACCATTAGTTACCAATTTTCGTCAATTAGGCATAGCTTTTTGATTCAGTGTAGAAGTCTACTATATTTAGATATCTAGTATCTTATTTTCCTACCTTTATATGTGTTCTTATGCAAAGTGTTATGAGACACATTGAGTGTAGTAATGTATTTGCTAGGGATTATAACATTACAAGTATCTGCGAATCAAAGTATGGAGCACAAGCTTTTGTGAAATCTCTTTTGTGCTGGGTAGCTTTTGATTAATTTATATTTGGTAAGGTTAGTCCGAAGACATTACTGAAACAAACGTGGAGTGTCATGTGTTTACAAGCGTTACTAAAACTCAAGAGTTAGTTAGAAACTATGATTATACATAAGAAGTAAACTGAGAACAGACAATAATTAATATAATGACAGTGTAAACACATAAATAAGTATAATATCCAACACCGACTAAAGTATTGTGACCAGTTGTTGTTGATGAATCGTCATCTCCAACTCCTAACGTTAGGCACGTTCACGATAAGTTATGAGAAAATATCCCTCAACGCAAAATCCTATGGCTTAAACCTGGTAAAAAGTACCTTTCTACATGTTCACTTGGAAATTTATAAATATCAAACATAATATAATATATATTAGGGGAAAAGGGTGACATGGCGATGAGGAGAAACTAACCCCAGCTGGTAATGGCCATGTGTCGGCAGAGCCATACATTATAATGTAGTTTTAAATGATAAGGGAACGAGACTGATATCATCAGTAGTCGTTGAGTTGGGGGTAGAATGGTAAAATTAAGAAAATATGATTAAAAGCGGAAACGTAAGCTTTCTGGCTTTTGCGTCTTCTCTGTGTCGGGACAAGACATGCATCAGAGTCATTTATCCGTAAATCGGTGCTTTATCCACCCTCCAACTCATTTTTTTTGTTTTCACGACTCAGTTGATGTTTAACGTCAGAACTATCTTCATGAATGATATTATTTGTAGTAGTTGCTAGCTACGCCTACACATTCTCTAGTTTAGTTATTATGAGCTAAATGGAGCATATAACAGGAAAAAAGTTACCAACAAATAAATTAAAAAATTAGGATATCAGCTCTGCGTCCATAGTTATATTGCTTCGTTTAGCTGGCGTCAACTAAACATAATTCAAAAAGTTAACTTGCTATACCCAAATGATTATGAATTAGTAACCTAGTTTCACTGAGTGGTTTTTCTCCGATAGTAAATTCAACGCTTTTGTATTATTATCTTATATTTACTAATGCAGACCATGCTCAAACTCCTATAAAAAGAAGAAGCCACCTTGGCTATTCTCCTCATTCCTCACTTCCAGCCGCCAAACAAAAAATCAAAAACTCCTACAAAAACCTTCCTACACCGAACCGACCTGAGCGGTCTTCAAATGGGAACGGCGGACTACACATTCCCTCAAAGTGCAGAGGAGCCGCACCGCTGTCACCACGCAGTGGAGGCTCCGGAGCCTCAGCCGTTCTTGAAGTCACTTCAGTACTCATTGAAGGAGACTCTGTTTCCAGACGATCCTTTCAGACAGTTCAAGAACCAGAAGACATCGAGAAAATTTGTACTAGGTCTCAAATACTTCTTCCCAATATGGGAATGGGCTCCACGCTACAATCTCAAGCTCTTCAAATCGGATCTCATCGCTGGAATCACCATCGGTAGCCTCGCCATCCCTCAGGGCATCAGTTACGCTAAACTCGCTAACTTGCCTCCCATTCTTGGCCTTTGTAAGCGTTCTATCCTTTTTGTATTAATTTATTTGTTGCTACCGGATATTTTCCTATTTTGTATTAGTCAGCCTTTTTTGTTTTTTGTTAGTCGCCAAATATATTATTCAAGAACCAAGAGAGAAAGTGTTCCAACATTTACACATAACAAACTATTAGCTAGAGAAGGCAATAGTTGTACCCATACAATGAAACTCTTTAGCTTTGATTAAAAATCAAAGGTCTAATAATTATTAATATTATTATTTGTCGTGTGGTTAGACTCGAGTTTTGTTCCACCATTGGTGTACGCTGTGCTGGGGAGTTCAAGGGATTTGGCGGTGGGAACGGTGGCGGTTGGGTCTCTGTTGACAGGTGCGATGCTGAGCAGAGAAGTTGACGCTGAGAAAGATCCTAAGCTATACCTGCATCTTGCTTTCACTGCCACGTTTTTCGCAGGCGTTCTGGAAGCTTCCCTCGGCATTTTCAGGTTCGCGTTTTAATCTATTTTATATGGTTTTACTTTACTACCTAAAGTTAAAAGTGGAGTTATACTTTGGATCCAAAGTATGTGGAACAAAGATTCCGGCATAAAAAAATACCATACCAAATAGTAACTTTTCATTTACCAATAAGCCTACTCTTCTTTTGTTTGCATTTTTTAACGTAAACAGTAAAAGTCTTAATAAATCATTTAGAAAGCACTAGGCTATGAGTGAAACTTTTCATCGCGAGTTACGTCACGTGAACTTGATATAGTTGCTGATAATCGAGCCAACAGGGTACAAAATAATTTAGAAAGCACTAGGCTATGAGTGAATTTGTCATCGCGAGTTACGTCACGTGAACTTGATATAGTTGCTGATAATTGAGCAATAGGGTACAAAACGAAATAACTATAGAGAATCTTAATAAGTTTACTGGTATGATCGGTTTAATATATTTTGTGGTACATGGTGGGATGGGATGAAAATTATTTCATTTGTCACAGTACTCCTACTTGATAAGTTTCAAAAGCACATGAGAGATATTTTATGTGACGTATACATACATATTATATGTGTATATTGGTAGGTAAAATATGTTGTTGATTCTAAACAACAGAAATGGTAAAGTTGGGTAGAAAAGGTTTAGGGGCACTAAATGAAATTGGCGATGATGAGATAATAATGTAAACTGATAAAAGTGATAATTAGAAGTCACTAATGAGACACAATTAAATTAGGAACAAATTAAAAGAAACCGAAATGAATTTTCCAGGTTAGGGTTTATAGTGGATTTTCTGTCGCATGCAACGATAGTGGGATTCATGGGAGGAGCAGCGACGGTGGTGAGTCTGCAACAGCTAAAGGGTATATTCGGACTTAAACATTTCACAGAAGCCACCGATGTTATCTCCGTCATGCGTTCAGTCTTCTCCCAAACTCACCAGGTGTGTCTCATTTCCGTTTTTCCTTATTAAATTATTCACCGATACATCCAAAATATCATTCCCAATGACGATGATTATTCTCCTAATTAAATTAATAATTGTACTTTGACAATAAACATGTGTTTCTGTTTGTTTATTTGTTGTGTAGTGGAGATGGGAGAGTGGCGTTCTCGGCTGTTGTTTCCTTTTCTTCCTTCTTTCCACCAGATATTTCGTAAGAATTTTTATTTTCTCATTCTACCTTTAATTAATTAATATCCCGTATTTTTTTCTAATCTCACAAGGCGGATCTAACAAAAACACGCTACAATGATAGTATTTCGTATAATTCTCATAATCTATAGTCTTCGTCTTTATCAATCTTTTTCTTACACGATCAAAAACGTAATTAGTTAATGAGTTTGCTTTCTTTTCTTTCTGACACCACGTAACTAGCTAATGTGTTTAAATTACGAATTGATGATACAGAGCACCAAGAGACCAAAATTCTTCTGGGTGGCGGCGATGGCTCCTTTGACCTCGGTGATACTTGGAAGCCTCTTGGTTTACTTCACTCACGCTGAAAGACATGGTGTTCAAGTGGTATTTTTCAATCTCTTTATCTTACAATAATAAAAAAATAATTCAGTTAAGACGAAGCAAGTACATTTTTCACCGAAATCTACAAAGTTAAATGTATATATGCATTTCACCGAACTCTAGAAAAGGAAAAAGTTAGGTGGAATCTTGTGGTTAGAAAAGATACAACAAGCAAGAAGTTGTAAGTTTATAAATGATTGTGGGGAAAGAAGTGGGCTCGTGGGCATTTTCGGCACTTTGTTGTAACTTTTTTGTCCGATATGGAGAGGAATGCTAGAATAAAATAAGGTGTACGATTGTGCAGATAGGGGACCTGAAGAAAGGGTTGAATCCACTCTCCGGGTCTGATCTCGTCTTTACTTCGCCTTACATGTCTACAGCTGTCAAAACTGGCCTCATTACTGGGATCATAGCTCTCGCTGTAAGTCCCACTCCCAAGATATACACCCTTTTCTTAACATGTTACCAAAAAAAGAAAAAAAAGTAATACACCCTTTTACAGATTATGTATGGAACTAGAGACTAACCAATCCGTGCAACCTATATAACTCATAATAAGCAGTTTTGAGATTTAATAACGAAAAAATCAATAATCAAATTAAAGTAAAATTCTTGTCTAAATGTAGGAAGGGATCGCTGTGGGAAGGAGCTTTGCGATGTTCAAGAACTACAACATAGACGGGAACAAAGAAATGATAGCGTTTGGAATAATGAACATCGTTGGTTCCTTCACATCTTGTTACCTCACAACTGGTACGTACACACTCTCACATCTATATAGGGCTTCTGTATTATCACATTAATTAACTTCATGTAATATGAAATTTTTTTAATACTAATCGTGAGTACCACACTACTAGGACCGTTTTCGAGATCGGCCGTGAACTTCAACGCGGGTTGCAAGACTGCGGTGTCGAACATAGTGATGGCGATTGCGGTTATGTTCACGTTGCTCTTCCTCACGCCACTTTTCTACTACACACCACTCGTTGTCCTCTCCTCCATCATCATGGTCGCAATGCTCGGACTCATCGACTATCAAGCTGCCATTCATCTTTGGAAAGTTGACAAATTCGATTTCCTCGTCTGCATGAGCGCCTACTTTGGGGTCGTGTTCGGTAGTGTCGAGATCGGACTTGTTGTCGCAGTAAGTATATACTTGTTTTTTAGTCTTAAAAAGAGTATATACTTTATTTCAGAATTTACCTACACTTTAGAATTTTTTTTTTTTTTTTTTGGCGTTTACGTTCTCTAAATATATTTTTTTTTGTAAGAAAATGATTTTTGTATACATTTTAAAATGTGATTTTTTTTTTTTTTTTGGTGATGAAGGTGGTGATATCGATAGCAAGGTTGTTGCTATTCGTGTCGAGACCGAGGACTGCGATGAAGGGAAACATACCAAACACCATGATCTATAGGAACACCGATCAGTATCCTTACTCAAAAACCGTTCCTGGTCTTCTCATCCTGGAGATTGATGCTCCCATCTACTTTGCCAACGCTGGCTACTTGCGTGAGAGGTAACTTTAACCCTAATTCATATATATAAGGAAGGAGGCCATTGGTTATGAAATATGTTTACCATTCATTTATTTATCGGTCACAGAATCACAAGGTGGATCGATGAAGAGGATGAGAGGATCAAAACATCAGGAGAAAGTAGTTTACAATATGTTATACTCGATATGTCTGGTAATTAAATATTGTTCTTGATTTTCTCTGACATTGTGATGTCTTCGATCAATGCTTACTTTTTGTGTGTGTGTTGAACAAAACAGCTGTTGGTAATATCGACACGAGTGGTATAAGCATGATGGAGGAAATTAAGAAAATCATGGACAGAAGAGCGTTAAAGGTAACGTAATACGTCGTCCTATTCCTACAATACTTCGTTAGGATAAGTTACCAGTGAATTTCTTCACATTATTATTCTTTCTTTTTAATCCTCAGTTAGTATTGGCAAATCCAAAAGGAGAGGTCGTGAAGAAACTAACAAGATCCAAATTCATTGATGGCAATTTGGGCAAAGAGTGGATGTTCTTAACAGTTGGAGAAGCCGTGGAGGCTTGTAGTTTCATGCTTCACACGTTCAAAACCGAACCCGCCTCTAAAAAAGAGTCTTGGAACAACGTATAGTTCCCTTGACTTTTAAAGGGTTTTAAGCCGTTTGAGATTGCTCGTTATCGAATAGTACGATGTCATCTCAAATATCCTGAAAATGTAAAAAAAAAAAAAAAAAGAAGAAGCGCATTTTGTATAACATTGTTGATGAGTCACATGCAATCTGTACTCCTGGTTTTCTCCTTAAGTTACAATCAAGGTAAATGTAGAGTATATAATAATGGCTTAGATTGGTGACATATATTATTAGATTTGAGTTTATAATTTGATGTAATTTGCAGTAAAAATTATGTGGTATATAATTTATGAAAATGTTTTATTAATTAATTAGAAAAAAAAAGAACGTGAATAGTACATTATAGTAAAAAAAAAATACTAACTCAACCTTTAATACTTTTGGGTTACCAAATTAGAAAGGATCTAATTAAATCAATTGTAAGAGGGATGTATTCAATTAATGATTTAAAGAGTTTTGAGGTGATTTTGTAATAAAATGTCAAATCTATTGTTATTCAAACATGAATATTTAAAAATGCTTTAAAATTTAGTGTTATTTAACTTGTGATTTTAAAATCTAATTTAAAATCTACTGTTATTGGAAATATTTTAAGTTGTAGATTTTAGGAGTTTTGTAGTGATTTTAAGGTGATTTGGTAAGATTTATTTGTTAAAAAAATAAAACTTTAAATCCCATGGTTTTAGATGAAATTCTAGAGTGATTTAATAATAATTACCACAACTTTTCTGATTCACCTAAAATCTCCCAAAAATTCATTAAAAATCAAATCATCTCAACTTCTATTAAATATCATATTCTATACACCCTCTAATGTTTTTAAAATTCAGCGGAATTAAACATTGAAGAAAATTTGGATCTGAATTTAACCGAATAAAAGGCCACCAAAATTGTAGCCCTTGCATAGTTACATTACTAGAAAAGCCCATCAGGCTTGATACAACATTCAAGGGATCTGACGAGGGTAATCGTGTACGTCAAGGTCCACGATACTGATTCTTATTTGCGCCAAATATACCAAGACACGTAAGCTTATGATCAGATAGAGTCAGATCCACGATACACACGATGTATCGTTTTCACTGCATCTGTGTCTTTACTTCCTGACCAATAATAATACGCCACGTAGTGCTTCTTAGAAGAACTTCATCGTTACGAAAACCACGGTGTTGTGACCCTTAAAAACAGAGCAAAGGAGACTTTTCGAGAAAAAACAGAAACTAAAGTCTAAGAGAGAAGCCATGTCGTCATCTTTGAGCAACGACGATTCACGACTAGGTGAGTCAAATCGTTCGGAGGAAGTAGACGGAGGAAACTACACGGCTTACGAGTCTCGATTCCAGTCGCAGCGGTTTGACTCGTCCTTCTCCAGTTTTGAGAAAGACTTACAAGCTGGCGGCGATACGTCTCCTCACTCCAACCAAGACGATTTCTCGTCTTCACATAAGGACTTACCGGAAAATCAGTCTCCGCCGTCGATAAACAGTTCTGATGCTACTAACGGTCCGAGCTTGCCCCCTCCATCGGTCATGGAGAAAGAGGAAGGTTTCGCTCTCAGGGAGTGGCGAAGGTAAAAGCTTTCTTCGTGCATGCAGCTTTTCTGATTCTTTACTTGCTTCATCACTCTCTATTTGTCGATTTTTAGAGATTTTCACGAATTTTGGATTAATCTTTGCTTAAAACCCTAGTTTAGCCAATCTGTTAAAATATCCATTGACTAAGTCTTAACTCTAAACGTTGACCAAAATTGTTCCACGGAGTCTTTTAGCTTGTTCAACAAGTGTTCTACCTGAAACTGATGAAAGTATATTACAAAGCATTGGCGAAAGACAAAAGTATACTCCATGTGACTGACTCTGTTACTAACTGTGGTTGATATGATTACATGTGTCTCTTGGTCATAATCTATTATTTCGAGTGTCTAATTACGTAGCTTATATTGAAGAGTGTTGTGTTTTGCGTGTCATTAAGACTAAATGCTCTGAGATTGGAAGAGAAGGAAAAGAAGGAGAAAGAGATGGTTCAGCAAATCATAGAAGAAGCAGAGCAATACAAGGCCGAGTTCTATAGCAAGCGTAACATTACTATTGAAAACAACAAGAAATCCAACCGCGAGAAAGAGAAGGTGATTGTCTATCTGTAACTTGTATTTTATCATTAATTCAAGCTTTGTGTTTAGACTTTGTGATGAATCCTCGAGTCTATTTAATTTGCCAGTTGTTTTTGGAGAACCAAGAAAAGTTTTATGCTGAAGCTGACAAAAACAACTGGAAGGCGATTGCGGAACTCATCCCTCGTGAGGTACCTATTTTGGAGAAGAAAGGGAAGAAGAAGCAAGCTTCCATAACTGTGATACAGGGGCCAAAACCTGGGAAGCCCACTGATTTGTCTCGCATGCGTCAAGTGCTCACGAGACTCAAGCACAACCCACCTTCTCATATGAAGCCTAAAGTGCCCACACCATCTGAAGCTGACCCGTGTGTCTAACGGTGTAGTTTATATTCGTGTGACAAGTTAACAACTCCTTTACTTTGTGTAAAGCGTGTGTAATTTGCTAGCTTCCTCATGTGTTCCGTCTCGAATTTTGCCTTTTTGGGTTACGTTTTCTCTGGTCTAGTATTGTTGGCTTTCCACACAGTTTTTCAACTTTGATGTTTATATTTTTAATAAGACAGACCAAAATGTGTTTACATCGTGTTCCTGCGACGGTAACAATTTTTAATACTCAGCTGCATCAATATTCCTTATTATTAAACAACTAGCTCTTTTAGTTTGTCACGAATAACAACTCTCTAGCCTGAAAAAAAAAATAAAAGAAGAAAAAAAAAATGCTAAAATGCTAGTCAATTTGATCAAAATTGAATGAAGTCAACTTGGTTTGGAGTTGTGGGTAAAAGAAAATCTAATTCTGGTAACCACTTTAGAATTCATATTAGCTATTGGATCAAGTATGGCCCATGTTAAATTAGCTGTACACATTACATTTTGTAACCTTGTCTTAAATTAACACCGGCCCATCTTGGCCCATCTTGGCCCATCTTGGCCCATCTTAAACCCGCACGTGACTTCTGTCGCATCCTTATCGTATCAAATTGATCCCAATCCCATCATCGTATATCATCATTTGGCGGCAACCGTTTCATCGCAACCGTTCAAATCAACGACCTTCGTTCAGTATTATCATATTACCGGCTATAACAGGTGAAAGCACCTGGGATCTACTGGACTCTTCCCTTTTGTTAACCGGCGAACGCCAATCCTAGGTTGAACAGGTAACCGGTAATAAGCATCTCTTTCTAACTTTGGCTCATCAAATCCCTTTGCTCTCTCTTTAATTGACTTTTACTTTTGATTCTTCTTCTCAACTAGGTTTTTCTCACACCAACAGATCTTCCATTCTTGTCAGAGGTAATAAGGTTTCTCTATCTTTATTTCTTTGCTATTTGGAGAGAATTCATTTTCTACGTCTGTTACTCTCGTTTTCTAATTGGGATTAGAATTGACTTTTTCCTTGTGTTAGACTGGTTAGATAGGGTTTGACTTATTCGTTTGATTGTACAGTTTCCATGACGAAGACAGCAAAGGGGAAAGATAAAGCTAAGACCACTTTGAAGCCAGTTGATGACAGGTAAAATTATATGGCTATTGACAAGGGAATATGTATTTCTTGCTGATTCGTATCTTTGCAAATCTGGCTTAGCTTTAGCTGTGTTGAAAGAGTAAAAGATGATCATGCTTTTGAGCTGTTTTGTAGTTTAGGTTGGACAGACCGGGGGTTTTGAGCATTGTCTGATGTGATTATGACTAAAAGGTTTGGATTATGTTTTGGTTTTCAGAAAGGTGGGAAAGAGGAAGGCACCGGCTGAGAAGCCTAGCAAGAGGGAGACTCGTAAAGAGAAGAAGGCCAAAAAGGACCCTAACAAACCCAAGAGAGCTCCTAGTGCCTTCTTTGTCTTCCTGTAAGTATTCTTTCGATGCTTTCTCTGCGCGGAGAGATTTCGGCTTCTGTTTTGTTGTTGAAAAACTCTTTCATGATTTACTACTGGTTTTGTTGGTTCTGTTCTTAAGGTAACTGGTGTTGGTTTTTCTTTTGTTTCAGAGAAGATTTTAGGCAAACGTTCAAGAAAGAAAATCCAAATGTCAAGGCTGTCTCTGCTGTAAGTACTTCATTTGGCAGATTATATTGAATTTTACACGTTGTTTGGTTCTTTGTTGGATGAAGGCTTCAGAGTCTTACCTTCCCTTTTCCTTGCGAAGGTTGGGAAAGCTGGAGGCCAGAAATGGAAGTCAATGTCTCAAGCCGTAAGTGTAGAACTTTCCCCTCTGACACTGTTTGAAGTCTTTGGGTCTCCTAAAACAATCACCTGTGAATACTCTATTCTGATTTTTTATCCAAAAAGGTGTCTAGAGTGTGACATTGACATTGACATTAATTTTCATCTCTTCCTTTTGAAGGAAAAAGCTCCATATGAAGAGAAAGCTGCAAAGAGGAAAGCTGAATATGAAAAGCTTATGGATGCATACAACAAAAACTTGGTAAGCCCTATCTCCTATATACAAACACCTATGTCACTTCACTCTGATTTCCTTGCAATGGGGGTGCAGGAGGAAGGGAGTGATGAATCTGAAAAGTCTAGATCCGAGGTGAATGATGAAGATGAAGCTAGTGAGGAGGTAACAATTCATAAAAACAATGTCATAGCCCATTGTGTGTTGTCCTGAGTTTGTAGGTTTCTGAAGAATGTGTTTCGGTTTATGTTTCTCTGCAGGAGGAGCAGCTAGAGAAGGGAAAGGCAGGAGATGAAGAAGGAGATGAAGATGAAGATGAAGATGACGACGATGATGCTGCTGATGATGATGACGAGGAAGAAGACTGAACCGGAGATAGAGATCAGATTTTGTATCTCGAGCATAACTGCAGGTCCAGAAGCAGAAGTAAGTATTTTGTAATTTGTGTGTTGACAACTTTTAGATCGAAATGGTGTGTGCTTTTTTCCTTTTCCTAAGAAAGCCAAACAGTTCTTAGCGGTTCAGGAAGTTTGTTTCAGCTTTTTCTCCACAACGAACAATATACCAATATCTGCTTTAGTGATCATTTTAATCAAGACAAAACTATGTACGTGACCAAACTCGCCCTTCAAAATGCATCTTACTGCAATCCGAATAATACCGACATAATTTTGCTGAGTATACAAATCGTTTCCCAAACATGATCTAGCAAAGTGAAAAAATATGACTAAACAAAATGTAAAACTAGTCACTCTCAAGCGAAAAAAGTCCAGCGGCTCCAAAATTTTCTTGTTCAAACAAAAATTAAGAAAATAGTTATTGAGTTTGGTCTCGATTCCGATTATCATCGTTGATCTTTTGAAGCTGCTTCTCGCTTGTGGCGATAAGGCGTTTTACCATATCGAAGGTTGTAAGCCGAATGCTGCAGAATAAAATCAAACGCCAATGGGCATTTAGTAAGCCTGTTCTTATTGGAAATGTGAGGTTCGTAAGACAAGTAAAATAATACTGAGACCTGAATAATCTAGAGTAGTATGTACACAATTGTGTTTTGCATATATATATACTAGTCTATCTAAAGAAAATACATACTTGATTATGAAATTATCAGAACTTCAAATTGATATCACCAAAATTACAAAAGTATATGATCGAATTCAAGATAAATGCACTAAGAATTGCTTATTCTATGTATAAGACGTCTAACCTGCTGTTTGGTAGAGTTTTCAATGCATTGGGTAAAAAGCCGCGGTATAAGCCTATAAGCCCATCTCGGTCTATTATTCCTGCACAACAGGTGTAGAAAACTGACTCAGTTCAAAATTGAAGTCTTTTTTTCTTTACACAACATGCTATGTACGGATATATGACTGGTGAAGAAGATCTTGCTCTAATTGTGTTGCAGGATGAAACAAATTAGTTTACCAGCAAATGCTTCCGGGATAGATTTGTATGGGGTTCCTCTCATTTGCATTTGCCGTCTAACAGTGTCTAGCGGGTAACATGTTAGTGTTGCAATACCAGCTGAAAGAACAGCTGTGAATAGAGACGATTGTGCCTTTTGTCTATATTCCTCCGGTAAAGACTTCTTCACTCTGTTGTCAGTTATGGAAATACAAGGATGTTTTAGCCCAAATCAAACTTCTTTTTTCATATGGGTAACTTGAAACAGTTGGAATGAAAGTTTAGGAGACTCACAGATCGAAAATACAAAAGTTAACAGCAATATATGGAGCTATTCCCACTAGAGAAGGTCCCAGGCCGTAATAGAAAGATGCAATTCCTTCTTCACGGAGCATACTCAAAGCAACCTGCAAGAGTTTGCAGTATCACAATGCATATCAATAGATGTTGAGCAGCACCTTATCACGCGAAGGCACAAGAGGGCATGACTGTGGAGGATTAGAGCCTAAGAGCATAAGTCAGAAATTATAAAATGATAAACCATTTCACCTGAGACATTGTTCGGTACCCAGGTTCGACTGCCAATCTCAATCTCAAAACATCTAGTGGGTATGTCAACTGCATAAGAATATAGATTCAAGAATCAGATTGATAAATTTACATTTCCATATGCTAGGAGCAGTACATTCTCTAACCAAATGTTACTTAAATGGAAAATCTCTAACTAATACTTAAATGGAAAATCTCTAACTAACCTACGTAAAACTCATTGCGTCGGCATATATTCAAGGATTTAGTTTTTAAATAGACAGAGAGGATTTTATGTCATCTTAAGGATTTGTTCTCCTTATTCATGACATTTAATTTACCCCATCAAATGAACAAACCCGTAACAAAATAAACATCTTTAGCAAGCAGTGATCCACAATAACTCACCAAAGTAGATGTCATGCCTGCACAAGCACCCGCTGCAAGTCTTCCAATCACTGAGAGCTGATCATCTTTACCTTTGAACAATTTCTGAGTTCAAAATGTGGAAGCGTCAGTAAAACGATACAAGTAATAAAGAGGAAGATCCGAAAAAAGTGTATAACTCTTGCCTTAAGTTGAAATGTTGCCAGTTTCAATACAGAGAACAAATAAACAAATGCAACCAAGCAAAGTTTCCAATAGGCTCACACAAGCTTCTGTGATTAATCTATCTAACTTCAAACCAGAATCATCGTTGAAATATGTCATTTTATCATCGTGGGTTTGTGCTTGTTTTCTAGGACAAGTAGCTACATAAATTTTTCTTACTTTGTAGTGTGTTGTACAACCAATTTATTGTTCAATAGATAGAGCTAAATAGCTATTAAGCTGGAGATGACACAGACTCACTTTGTAACTCTCGTAAGCCAAAAGCTGGACCGCACTGTAAGGCAACACTCTTATCACCTGGTGTCACATTTTCAAAACAAAAAAATAACTTCAATTGAAAAACCTCTCACATCATGTATAAAAAAAACACAAGATTTCAAAACAAAACAACATAAGAGAACCTGAGGCAAATTTCCCTTCCAGTAACCTTTTATTCCTTCTTCTTTTCCTATCAAAGTGATTGCCTGCAAATCATTTTCCAATAACTCTTGCATCAGTTAGTAGAACATGGAGACAATGGAGACAGAAGACATGGACTGATTGATGAACATCCACGCAGAAACTAACCTCGATAAATCCTATTGCCTTCTTTGCACTCTGATGTCCAATTCTTATACCATGTGTCTGCACAGCACATAAACCAATGTTCAGTAAGAAGTAATAACGACAAACTCACACAGGGAAACGACAACACAAACACTGTGTCAAGGTTCAGTTTTCATTTGCTAATGGATAACCTTTTTACTGTAAAAAGAATGTCATAAGTATTACTGTAATAATAATATTGAATACACTAAACCTGCATAAGAAGCTTGATACGGTCAAGTGGAGCCGTAACCGTTTTGGCGGCGGCTCCGGCAATAGCACCGGCGGCGAAGATGGCTGCATCTTTTGGGACAAGAGCAAGGATAGCAATCGGGTTGTTCAAGAGCTGAGCCGGAGTCGGAGCGAATTCCCTCTGCTCGCACTTCTCCACCATGGTAATGCAGGCGAATTTACTACCCAAACCCACATCTCCGGAAGCGGAACTCCGTCGCACGCGGCGGCGAAACTGTACGGTTCCGGATTTGGTCTGAGAAGAGGTAAGTATGGAGGAACTGAGGGAAGGGATGCGGTGAAATGTGAGAATCGCTCTGTCTTCTTCTTCCATGGTGAAGAAGGACTTGTTGTTAGAGGGAAAGAGATAAGGCGAAGGTTTTGTTTCAAAAACAAACAATTAAGAAAATGGCCGCTTCTCTGTTTATTCCCGTCAAGTGGCGCGAATTCAATAGGGCTCGAGCAATCCAGTGGGCTTTATGGGCCTTCTTTTAAACGACTTTCATAAGACCTTTTTATATCTTTTCCTATTTTCTACCACGTCGCATATATGTCTTGAATGGTAAAATTTGAAATATAATTGATCAACGAACAAAATGAATCCATTAATCTGATTTGGTTCATGAGAGAACAAACTCATCTCTTATATAGCTCTATCGGAATTCATATCAAAGAACATATAATATACAAGACAAAACATGAAATGCCAATAAACAAAAGAAATAAAGCAACAGAAGACTTCTTTAAAACATCAAAGAAACCAGTCTTCATCAAGCTACCTCCCTCACTCACTCATGCTGAGGAATCTCTCTGACAAGTCTCTCCCGCTTTGGCTGACGAATCAATCAAATCATATTTTTCTTTTTTTTTTCTTTCAAGTCATATGTTAAGCAGAGAAAAATCCTCCTCCCGCGATGTTCTTGGGCTGGATCCCCACGCCCGTACCATTTGGTTGTTCTGCAAGTCATTTATTACTTATTTTTGGTTATTTTAATCTTTATGTGGTTTGGCAATCTTTCAGTAATGAGCTGTATGTATAATGTATGTGAATATTTTCAATCACTACTTACTCTGAGGAATTTGGTCGACGAAGAAACATGCGGCGATGATGACATAGCACAACATTAGAACAAGGCCCTTCATGTAATGAGAAGTTCCATCCTATAACCAGACCAAAAACAAGAGATAAAATGATCGGATGAGTATATGAAACCAAATTGAACTAAACCTAAGAATAGATATATGTAACTAAAAATTAACTAGAGATTTACATTCTAACTAGATATATATCGATGTATTCATACTACCCAAACATAATATTGATTAGTTTTTTAATTAAGATTGATATGTATAAATATCTAAAGTCTGAGAAAACATAAACCGAAAATACCGAATCGAAACAAAGCCGTAAACAAGATTGTTCACTCGTAATTAGTTATATCTTTCTTCAGTGTTTGATCTCTTGAGTAGGATGGTTGGTAGTGTAAGGAGAACTATTTACCTGTAAAGTGAAGGCTGTGATGATAATGGCCAGGGCCAGGGAGCTTGTTTCAAGGATGTTGAAGTTGAGATCCATTTTGATTCCCATGATCCACGCGACGATTACACTCAAAGGGACCTGCGGAAACTCGACACATTAATATTGTCTTAGATTTCTTATATCGCACGCAACTTTTCATTGAATCTTTCATAACTTACCACAAACAACGAAATCTGAGTTGCAGAGCCCAACGCGACCCCAAGAGATATGTCCTGCAAGTTGTGACCATTTGGAAAATTGAAATTTCAGGTATTGTGCTCCACTTAGGACTAATCCGTTTGAGTTTACATGTAACAAGCATATTTTGTTTAAACTGCTAAATATTGTAGGTTATTTTGGTAAAAGAAATTGCGCTAAACATAAAAGCAAACTCAAACGCAAAAATGCAAAGAAGCAGCATAATCTAAAACGTTGTTCGGCAAAGATAAAGGATTCTCACAAGCTTGTTCTTGAATGCGAAAATGATGGCTCCAGCATGCTCAGCCGCATTTCCAACAATGGGAAGCAATATGATGCTTATGAAACTCACTGATAGTCCCCATGAGTCCGATGCATCCTATAACCAAGATATTCCCACATTAACAATGTGAGTTTCTTTTTCATTTAGGAATATAAACATATTGAACTTAGTCAGTTACCTCGATCGTTGCCACAACATACTCGGATAGCAATGCGATGACGAGTGTCATCCCAACAAGCCAAGCAAATCCGCTCCAAAAGCCTATCACTGGAGTTTCTTCAACAGTCACCTCATCATCATACGCATCATCCTCATCCTGAGTCCCGTTAAAAATTTATACAGTTACATTATTCATTTGCATTCTACTTGTTGAACACAATAAACATATAACTTCTTAGGTACGTTACCTCTTGTGCCTCGAACAATTGGCGGTGGGTCCAGAGCTGGAAGATGAGATAAGCAATGTAAGCAACAAGCATGACGATGCTGCTTGTCCGCGACAGACCAAGTGACATTTTGTTAATCAGAGAGGTCGATGCTTCTCCATCCGCTGCATATTTTAACAGCAACGGGAGCAGATTACACAGCAGACCCATAAGCAGCAAGAAGAAGTTCACATCGGCTTGTTTCTGTAAAATAAGAAACGAATCATCACATTAAAGTAAAATACCTACATACCAGCTTTTTGATAATTATACTACTACGTACTACTTCTTTCCCGTACAACCAAATAGTATGTTAGCATAAATTTTTAATCAATTTAAGTTTAATACATTAGGCGTGGTTACACTAAAATTTGGTATTGGTTCGGTTCAGTTCCGAATGAAATTGATCTATGTTTCCCGGTTTGGTTATGTCAAATCCATAAGAACTAAAACCGGAGTGCAGGAAAGGAAGGCACATATATATACCCGGTCGAACCGCTGCTCGCGGCGGATATTGGCGATGCCACCACAGAAGAGGGAAGTGCCGAGAACCAAGAGAAGGTTTGAGAGAATTGAACCCAATAGAGAGTATTTGACCACCGCCACTTTGTTATTGGCTAACGCTAGTACTGCGATTATCAGCTCCGTCGCGTTTCCACAAGTCGCGTTTAACAAACCGCCAACTGCCAAGTAAATTTAAGTGACGTTATTTAATTATAGATTTGACTCGGTGATATAACAAAGTAATTTAACTTGTATGAAACTTTTACCTGTTGGGCCGGTGTAGAAAGCTAGTTGCCTGCATAGATGAAGAGAGGCCGATCATGTCTATTATTTATGTGATGAATGGTTGTCTAAATGTAGTCTTATTTTACTGAAATATGATTCCTGTTGGTTTTTTGGTTAAAGAAATGGAATCTTAAGCTTTTCTTTCAGCTATAATTTAAGCTTTTTAACGTCGCTTTAAAAATGTTACAAGAATCTTTAAATTTAGTCAACACTACTACATTTTAATTAGTTGTATTTTAAAAACATCTAATAAGTTGTATACTATAATGTAAAAGGCATACTGTTATATAAAATATTTCTCAATCAGTGGAAAATATTATCAAGACACCTGAAGAATGCGAAATCATGATGTATGGAGAACAACTTTTTATGGGGGATAAGTACTTACTCTGTCAAGAAGCTAACTCGCTCAGCTAGAGGTGTCAGCCCAATCAAGCTAAGTCCAAATATCAACGGCTGTCACACATTTTAAGAAAATAAGATCTCTTACAAATAAATAAACCTGTCTTTATCATTTTGACGCCACGCACTAAATATAAGAAACGGATAATTTTACGTGGCAAAATACACTAAATGCTGACAGAGAAAAAAAAACAAATTATTATGTAATGAAATTAATCACAGAAATTGGAACGTAGATAGCGTGTTTCACGAGGCAGATAATTCAGTACTCTTCGACAGATGTATAATGATAAAACAAATAATTTGGTTGAAACATAAATATTTTGTACACAATAATGTATCCAGCATACTGGATTTTTTTTTGTCTTAATACTGTTTTCTAAAAAGAAGAAATCTTAAAATTGATTGATAAAATTCACATTTCCTTCAACTAAACATTTCTTTTAATTTAGGGAATTCATTGGAAAACTGCACAAGAATTAATTTTATCTGGGAGGGAGTAATGAAAAGAGTAGCTTACGCGACCGTAGTGGTAAGAATTGGCGATAACGGCGAGAGGAATCGCGAGAAACAAGACAGTGAGTTTAGTACCAAGAATGACTTCTTGGAGATTGGAGAGAACGTTCCTGAGAGTTCTGCATGGAACTTTCTGAAGCATTCTCAGGTCTGATCTCTTCCTGAGCGACGATGACGACAAGTTGTGCGCTGTTCTCCCATGTCGTAGCTCCCTGCTCGAACCCTTGGCTGTCGCGTTTGCGTGTGCGTCTCCGCTCTCCGCGATTGCCCATGGCTCAACAGTACTCCCCATAGCTTACTTACTTTTGAGTCTCCATCTGTGTGTGTTGTGTCAGATTCTGTATAAATAGGTGGCAACTCTATGTGTTGTTGTTTTGATTTAGGTTGGGTCCACGAACGCAACTTCCCGGAAGTTTCCTCTTTGCTGTTTTTATAATTAAGTTTTTGGTAGGTTTCTGCTTTCTATTGACGAAAATCATTTTTTGGTAGATTGCAATTTTGGGAATTTTGGTCTCTAATGTCAATATATCATGCTCTTTTTGGGAATTTTGTTTTGAGTCAACTAGCAAACTGGCGTACGATTGTTTAGCTTGGGAAAGTAGTTGATGCTCAAAAATACCAAAATTGTTATTCCTTGTATTTGTGCTGTTAAACAAAGTTTAACATTTTTTCTTCTAAATTATTATAATTATAATTAATATATGGTTCACACATATTTACGATCGATCCTTCTAAGCGTTACATTTTTCTACAATTTCGGGTCTCAATCTCGGCCGTTCGTCCAACAGACGACTCTTAAATCTTTTTCCATTAGATAGTGTTTGGCATGACATGTTAATGACATAAATTTCCTTCAACATTTTTATGAGAAAGAAACAAATTTTTTTTTTTTGGTATTCAAGAAACAATATTTTATTAGTTATTAAAAACATCATTTAGTTAAATATATCATGAAAGAACGAGAAATTTCCTCGTTCGTCTTACGTGAACAATGGGTCCGATCGTATCAAATGACTGACTTTTAATGCATGTGAGTCCCAACAAGTTATTCAAGTGTGTTAAGCTCAACTCTAAGTTTTCTTAACATGATCTTGTGTGTTATGGTTGAGAAACTGGAGGTAACCGGGTCGCCACTAATATGACGTATGAGTGAAGTGAGTTCAAATATTCGTTATCTCGACATTGATATGATCAGATCATGTGTGTTATTTGGAATTTTCAGGAACAATCTATATTATACGTGTTTTGTATAGACGGCTATTCTATGTACTACAATATAATATTACCATTGTGAACGACATTTCTGGTTTATCAGACTGCTGTCTATTTCTAACAATTAACTATTCTTCATCATATTTGTAATATGTGGATCTATATTCTAGACAAATATAGTATTCCACTGTGCTTGAACATGTGATTTGCAATCCTCGTTGACACGTGTATGGAGAATCTTTCCATTTTATAATACTAATAAACTGCATTTAATTTCTCACTGATATGTGTATGTAAAATTCTTGCCCACCCTTCCGGTCTATTTCTGTGTAAGTAATTATTCATGTGGTTACGATTAAAGGGATCACGTTTTGTTGTTATCATGTTGTTGCGGTAGTTTTGTATTTGTATACCCCCATTGCATGTTTTCCTTGTTTTAGTTTTGATGATTTGAGTTGTTCAGACTTTATTTAAGAGATTTTGTTTGAACTGCCTTGGAATTCTATTATAGTTTTATAATAGTGTGCTTAATTGTATCTCCATCTACTAATGTTCTTGTCTTGCAAATGAATTTGTAAATAAGTTCAGGGGTTAATTTAAGAGGATGGATGTATGATATATATTAATGATATATCCTTAAAGCATGCTTAAACTCATTACTAACGGAAGTCAGAATTTGTAGTGACTTGAAATGATTCTTTGGTTTAAGATATTGAGTTCATGATTTATTTGATCTGTGACTTTGACGAATATTTACATATGGCAGTTTGAAGACTATCATGAATTTATAAATATTGTTTTTTTTTTAACATTAGAACTTATAAATGTTTACAGCTAATTATGCTAGAAAATAGTTGTGTTTTATTTTTGGTTTGATAGTTTAGCACTTTCGATACATGAGTTGATTTAGTGGGTTACGTTTCAGGTAAGATATGCTTAAGTAAGAGAAGACAAGAAAAAAACAGAAGGTTATGTTGTACACGTACTACACATGTACTTGAAGAGTGTTCCAAGGGAAACTCGTAAAGTCATATGGGTTCAATAGGTGGTTAGCAGTAGCATCACTCGTTATCACTTTAGCCGTACGAATCTAACGCTTTGCCTCTGGCTTCTCGAAGCGGCATTGTAAGGAACAAGAATAACAAAAAAAAAGAAGCCAGATGCGTCTATTTTCTTTTTGGTCAGATTCAAGTATACTAATAATTTGAAAGTTAATTTTTCGTCGACTCTAGAGTTTTATAAGTTTGTAGTTAAGAAACTTAATTACTATTACAATATGGCACTGCCAGCATTTAAATATATATATATATTTATATGCCATCGATATGTTTGCTTGTTAGAAATAAAAATTCAACTAATAGAAAAGATCGTTGCAAAAAGCAATTTAAGGCTTCTTAATTTTTTTTTTTTCAAAATCCATTTTTCCTTTTATATCTTTCAAACCCTACATGAATGAATATATTTGTCATCTAAAGTATTTTATATTTAATTGGATGTTTGGAAGCAAATTTACGAATGTTTACATAGACTGTTTTGGTTGGTTCAGAAAACTAGATCGAATGTTTGGAGGATGAATGAACCTTAAACAATTTGACCATGAGGATTGTGACTTTACGGGCGGATCGATGTTCTTCACGTTTAATCTTCGACGCTCAAGTCAATATAAATATGTGAATGATAAAGAAAAGAGAATACGAGAAGAAAAGCTTTTCTTGGTGCAAGGTGTATCTCTTGGGTCTAGAAAGACATCGGAAAAGGCTGAATATCTGAATAGTATAAGAAAAATGAAGTCTGATAGTAGAACTCGTATTCCCAACTGTTCTTCTTCTCTCGTCAGATGTTCGAGAAGGAGTTTTATAGGTAGGATTACTTGAAGTCTGGATTAGATTTTCAGGTTGACTTGTACTGCCCGGGCTGTTTTATACGTTTTTGTCAGTATCTGTTTTCAAATTTATATGCATGTTTTAATGCTCTATTGCTTTATAAATTTGGCATGAATGGTACATGCGTTTCAAAGCGTTGGTTTTGTCCGAGCTGAATTATAAAAGATGGCCTAATAGTGAGACATGTTTTTCTTAATAATATAATCTCACTATAAAAATGATATGAATATATTTATAGAAATTGTGTCGTAGTTAGCCATTTGACAAGGACATAGAATAAGAAGAGAATATCCATTATCACGGAGAGACCAAGAAGGGGGCGTATATTAGCCAATAATTGCAAAGTCTATACACCATAACACGTGACTCCAGAAATTATGTAGTTGTAACTTGTTAAGTATTGGCCCATCATCCATAATGCCATATACATCATAACACGTGACGCCAGAAATTATGTAGTTTTCACTTGTGAAGTACTGGCCCATCGTCCAAATACCTGATACCACGATGGTCACCACATACTTAACGGAAGTTGGTTTTTCAACTTCAAAAATAGAACAACGTGTTGTATTTTCGATGGCTATTCAATTATTAACTAAAAATAGGTAGGGATAAAGTGAAGGAGGAGGCTGGACTAAACGAGCAGTTGAAATTAGTTACAAGATTTAAGATATGTAGGGTTCAATTCCAGGGAATGTTTATACTTAGTTAGTTTAGGAATTAATTTGACTTTAACTATTTTAGGGACAATTAAAGATCTAGTAAATATTATCCCGAAATGGTCGTTCAAACATCGCACATGCATGCGATTGAGAAGTACATGTATATATATTTGTAAGCTTACCCTATCTCAAACAGAGGCCTTCCTCGAAATTTCCTATCTCATAAGCTTACAAATATATATATATATATATATATATATATATATATATATATATATATCTGTT